>BROJ01000217.1:0-32500 GCA_026008555.1 Fistulifera pelliculosa | reverse complement strand
GAAATGCTGTTTAGAAACTATTACTCCGCAGGACACAGCTCCCTGTGTGGTGCTGCTGCATGACCCCGAGCCTTCGGGGTCACTTCTAATCTAGGCGAAGAGAGACCGACAGCAGTGTGGGAATCAAACTAGTGAATGATAATTCGTCGTCTAAAGAGAATTTAATGCGTTGCTGATGAATATAACTAATCATAGCCCTATATACACTTTCTTGTTGCCACATTACCACCACCCTCGCCTTTTGGGAGTCTCTTCTTCCTCCTCCGAAACAAAAGACTCATCTTCTTCGCTCGGTTGCAATGAGAAAGAAACGACAATATTGGGATCGAAACGAGCTTCCTCCGTAAAAGACTCTTCGATGTCGTCATCCTCGAACTCTGTATATGACCCTCCACGAGTCGAGAAGGATAGAAGCTCATTGCCTTGGTACTCTGAGCTTTCTTCTTCGTCCAGGAATAAGTCTAGATCTTCCCAAAAGTTCATGAAGTTGCCTACCATGCAGAAGCGTGGCTGTTTCTCGAATGACGCGCGGGGTCGTGTTGTAAAGCTGTGAGCGCCACGCATTCCACTCTTTCTTCGAAGACGACTGCCGCTCTTGGAATGCGGACTACCTATCTGCTGTTGTTTGATTAGCTCACCCAGATCCTTGGCGGTTATTCTTTTCCTTTCTTGGATGCAATCAGCTGCAAAACTCATCAGTTACCACAGCTTCGTTCTTTCCCGATCGGTACCTGTTCTTCCTACTTTTCGTCTCGATTGGCTATCCGAGGAAGTTGAACTCTCCGCATCTTCAGACGCCGAAAATGAGGAATGAGTCGAAGCATCCGATGGTGTCATCGAAGATAATGGACTTGTCATGCCCGATATGTGTCGCGCTCTTGAAGCTTTAGACTTTCTACGTTGCTTAACATCTTCGCGTTCGGTTGGCTGCTCCAAGTCCCTGTTACTCTTTGCAGCGGCTTCTTCCGTCACAGACAGAGACAATCCGTCACTCAAGGCAACCATCGAAACATCAGCTGCAAATGCCTCGAAACCATGATTGTCTGCAGTTTCAACGGCCGAGGTGTGTTGCAATAAATTACTTCGAGGTGAACTATTCACTAGTTCGTCGCGATCTTCATCATCGGTAGCCAATTCATCCTGCGATGATTCGTTTTTCTCGGGAGAGAAGGAACGATGGACGACGTGACCAGCGGTATCCTCTTCCAGTTGCTTAGTCGTGGAAGCCGATGCACCAGTTGTCTGGTCAGGATAAATGCTTTCAACGGAAGGGTCTCGAGTAGTTTTACTGGTTTCATTAGCATCCTCGCTCCGGTTGGTATAGTTCTCGCTTTCGGGAGAAACTGAACCGCTACAGAAAGATTGGACTTGCGTATCGTGCAAGGACATCGTATGGTTGCGCGGTGATATGTGATAGCCTCGGTACAGGTCACGGATCCGGGTTGTAGCTGATCCTCATCTTGAGTGTCAACTTGAAAACTTAGTTTTCGGTGCTCGTCCTGTGTCGAGACCGAGCTTTCCTGCCAAAGTCTTCTCGCCTTCCGATACCGACAACGTAAGATTATGCTCGCATGTGTTCTTGGAATGAAAATCTGTGCTAGATGGTGCTTCGCCACTTTTGTCGTCTGTGATCTGTCTGTTGACACGGTGTACGGATTTTGCTGTTTCTTTCTGAATCTCTTCCATTTCTTTGTTTTCAGAATGCTCCAGCTTCACTTCACTCGGTCGAACACTTGTCTCTGCACGGGAATCAGTAGCTACACATTTATCGCCTTTCGATATCAAAAGCTTCTCTGCTGCGATCGTTTCCGGCTTTCTATCGGAGGTTACCGCTCTGTGATGTATCTTCTGCTGGGATTCCATCCCTTGACGGAGAATGTTCCGAACAAGCTCGCTCATTTCTTCTCTTGCTGATGCCCTTGCGCGCTGCATTGAATCTCTCACGATTTGACGAATCTGGTCTTGTGAGGAGTCCTGTGCACATCGGAATGACTCTCGGATTAACGCTCTTATTTCAACTTGAGCGGCTTCTCGAGCACGATGCATCGCTTCACGAGCGATCGATGTCACTTCCTCTTGGGATGGAACACGAAGTCTTGCAGCAAGTTTTGCCGCGATCGGTGATTTGGGATCAGTTGCCTTTGGTGTAAGAAGCAATGACCTAATCTCATCCCTTGCAGCTTGCTGAGCTTTTTCCATGGATAAGAGTACGATAGCGCTAATCTCATCTTGCGAGTAGATGCGATCACTTGTGACTGAAGGTATGTTGATAGGGGAGACAGCGTCAAGCGCAGAGGGTTGTGTCGAGATCGTCAGACCTTCTGGTTTTTTACGCTTCGATTTCCAAGGGCAATGCTATCCGGTTGTGTTGTTAAATTGCTACCTGAAACATATACATCGCTTGGTTTCGGTGACAGTTCATCCCGCGTCGAAGCCATTTGATCATACGGTGCCTGCGCTGACCGAATTGTCTTCCTTGTGGCGAGCACGTCAGATTTTGTTGTAACGTTGGGGTAGCTTTCTCGTGGAAGCCACGTCTGTCATTCATTTCGAATGCCGCTTTCGGAGACTTCGTTCCATCGAGAGTGGACGAATCGTCCAAGTCTTCAACGGATGACCAAGAAAACTTTCGGTTCCTGCCGCCGAGAGGAGACATGCCTGTGAACTCGTCGAAACGAGATTTCGGTTCGAAATGTCTTTGCTGCTTCTCCTTGCGCTCCAACTCGCTGGTGGCTATTTTCCTGGCTTGTCGAGCCTTGTTTATTGAATGTTTGATAAGCATATCGATCTCCGGCTGCGACATCAGCTGCTTCTTTTCTCTCGGCGTAGATTTCTCGCGGGTCTCTTTCAATGATCGGTGAGTCGTTTGAGATATGTCCATGGAAGAGTCAAACAACGTTGCTTGTGTGTCAGATATTTGGCTGTACTGATCATTCTCGTCAAAAGGCTCGGAATCGGAAGTGATATTCGTTCTTGTCGCAGTGAATAAGTCAGCCCGTCGTCTCGATGCTTTGTTTCTGGCTGCTTTCTTTAACTTTCTTTCTGTCTGGGAGGGCTTCTGCGTCGAATAATCACTGGCTCATCATGCCGACTGGCGCCGCTTTCAGGATGACCCCGATGAACTCCGGACTGGGCGCTGCTTTCTTAGGCGACGTCGGCAATTCTATTCGTAACTCAGGTTCATGTTTTCTGATGAGCGCCTTTCTCCCGGGATTGAGATCGAACTGGACCGGAGAGTCTCTTTTCCTCAACGCCGTCACGTTGATCAGGACTAGGGACTGTCGCTGTCTATCCACAGATAAAGATCGCTTCTCGTCCTCCATCGAACCGCGAAAAGAGATCCGCGACATGGATTGAACACCACCAGTGCTTGGTCGCTGGACCATTTGCGGGAGACTATGCAAAGACGTCGGGCTCGACATGTCCTTGGGGTTGGGCCGCCCCTCGTTGAAACGATTCGTCAAGTGAAAGCTCCGACCGTATACTCTCTACGTTATTTTTTGATTTCGTGTCGGTGGACTGGTGCGATAATGGATTGGTGCGACCAAACCGACTCATAGGCGACGGGGTCCGAGCTAATCGCATCCTTCGAGTTTGTTGAGTGGGCGTCGTGGAGCCTTTCCGTAAAGACGCCAGTTCAATCTGCTGCCGAACAAAGGCGTTTATCTCTTCCGGCGTCATCGAACGAACTTCACCACTTTCCGTCGTCACCGAAAACGACACTTGAGAGTCAATGTCTGCCATGATGTTTCTTTTTGAAGTGCTTGTCTTTCAGCTCATCGTCCGGGCAGAGAACAACTTTCGCAATTTGAACGGAAGTACCCGTTACCGGTATGTTTTGCTTGGTAAAGGCGAGTGATGTGATACGGCAGGCGAAAGAATTGGCATGCAACAGTACTTCGCATGCCGTTGTGCTCATAAAACCTTTCGCCAAGCTCAATAGATCATGCGCGCCGACACTCGGTTTTAGCGAAACTGTTTAGAGATACTTAGGAGCATTTAGGCGATTTTTGGTGATAGTCCAGAGTACTGTCTTTAATGACACTGAAATTAAAGTACACCAGAATCCCAATCGAATTACGTTACGACAGAAAACTGGTTACTGGTATAGGAAAGGAGGAGAAAGTTGTTTTGGGGCAATAATACCAGTAAACCGTAAACCGCCCGAGCGACGAGCGACGCCAACACGTCATTATTGGCACAGGAGAAACGAATGAAAACATCGAGAAGAACCAGCCTGCCGATCAAGTCCTCGAGAGTCCATTATGTTTACTTTACATCTCGTAAGCCATGAGATTCCTTCCTCTGCTGGCCGGAGGTCTGGCGACAACTGGTGCATTCACCGCAACGACACCCAGCTATCGACGTTTCTCAGCGAGAAGGGTTCATGCGATGGTCTCACAGCCCAAAGATAGCTACGACGTCGTGATAGTCGGTAGCGGCATCGGAGGCCTTTGTTGTGCTGCGATGCTTGCTCTGTACGGAAACAAAGTAGCTGTTTTGGAGTCGCACACACATCCGGGAGGAGCAGCGCACGGATTTTCCATTGAGAAAGATGGAATGACGTTTCATTTCGATACTGGACCTTCGTTTTTCAGCGGTCTGAATCCAGATTTACCACCGAAATCGTCCAATCCACTCCGAACCGTCTTGGATGCAATTGATGAGAGGGTGGAATGCATTCCGTACACATCATTCGGTTTAATCTTTCCGGAGGGCGAATTCATTCACACCCCACAATTCGAAACGGACGTCTTGAGCCAGTTTGGAAATGCCCAAACGGAGTGGAAATCGCTCATGAAGCTTATGGAGCCACTTGCTGCTACTGTAGCCGCGTTACCAACAGCTGCTCTTCGTGGAGACATTGGAGTAATCAAAAGTGCTGCTCCATTCATACCGAAACTGATATTGAATCCCCAGCCTTGGAATAATCTACTCTTGACGCAACCTTATAGCGCGGTTTTGGAACAAGCAGGAGTGAAGAATGAATTTCTGAAAACTGGATTGATCTCTTGTGTTTTTGTTTGTCTGGATTACCAGCTTCTGGAACGATTTCGGCAGAAATGGCCATGATGATGGGGAGTTCTACGAACCGGACGCTATTATGGACTGCCCTCGGTCTGGGGCGAAGAGCATCGTGGATGCCCTTGTACGGGGCGTGGAAAAGAATGGAGGGGAGATCTTCTGTCGTTCACACGTTGATAAAATTGAGATAGGTGAGCGAGGCCAAGCCGTTGGCGTCATCCTCCGCAAGAATGGACAGCTCATCCGGGCGAAAAGGCTGTTGTCTCAAATATCTCGATATGGGACCTTATGAAAAGCGGAATAGTAGACCGGCAAAAATTCCCAGAGTCTTTCCTGAAAGAACGCGATGCTACTCCCATAGCGAAGTCTTTCGTGCATTTACATGTGGGCTTCAGGATGAGCCGTGAGGAGCTCGATAAACTACAAGCACATTACATGTTCATGAGGATTGGTCACTTGGTGTTGAAGCTCCTGATAATGCTGTTTTACTTTCCATCCCTTCTGTTCATGATGAATCGCTTGCCCTCCAGGATACGGTGTTCTCCATGTGTATTTACCGGCTACGGAAGACTACAATACATGGAAAGGAATGGATCGAAAATCGATCGAGTATAAGCAACTAAAAGAATCAAGAAGCGCCTACCTGTGGAGCGCAATCGAAAAGTTATCCCTGACATTAAAGCGCGCACCATCGTCTCACGCGTAGGGACACCACTCACACATCAACGCTTCTTACGTCGGTTCATGGGCTCCTATGGGCCTGCCATCAAGGCAGGCGAGGCATCATTCCCATTTCCGCAACTCCTGTGAAAGGACTGCTAGTTTGCGGAGACTCGTGTTTTCCAGGCATTGGGGTTCCAGCTGTAGCTGGATCTGGTCTTCTTGCCGCAAATTCAGTGTCATTAGATTCGCTCCCAGCTCAGGTAGAGCTTCTCCGAAGGCTTCAGTTATAAGGAATGATACCCTTGGTCCATTATGAATACGAATGAAGCCGCTGTATCGACTGCTTCTTAAAGAAATTCTTTGTTAGAGAACAGGTGTTTATCTACCGGTACGTTTCTGGAGTCTTGTGGAACTTCAAAAATGATGGATGGTCGTAAGTCGTAAGAACAAGAACTACTCGGAGTAAGAAAAGCATTGATGAAAACAAAACTCCTCTGTAGTCACTACTCAAAACTCTACACTATTCATGATATAATACTCTTGAGGAGATACTACCATAATTACATAGAGCGTGACTATCCGTTGACTCCTTTTTTATTCTATCTATTCTTGACTGATGTGTAAATAACTCAAATTACCTAGACATCTTTCTACACGTTGTAGTGGAGTGAAATCGCATGTCGATCCTCACTATTTATACTCTCTACTCTCAACCTTTTCGCTAAAAAACGCGTCACGCCTCCTCCATTTCATGCTCCAGTCAACAACATAACCACACCGACGATCCGAAAACGGTCTTCTGGAGTATATCACAACAAAACAAAGAACGGAAACATTGTCGAGGTCCAGTCATCGATCCACTATAAGCGGAGGATGAAATATTCGATCGTATTTACATTGTTGCACAGCCTGACTGGTTCATACGCGAGGTAAGTTGTTTGCGTGCTTGTGAGAAATTGGCATCTTTTCGCTTCGCAATATCTCATAGGTTAGCTTCGACAGGTCAATAAATTCCAGGGGAAACGTTGACAAGGCGTTTCATCAGAATCGAATAGGAGATGTTGGGGTTGTTCGTTACCTTGAGATATCAGCGCCGTCTGTGCCCCATTGCCCATTGCCATCCGACCGACCAAGGACGACATGAAGTCTAGAAATAAGCTAGCTAGCACTACACTCTCGGGTTCTGTCCCTCAAAGGATACGCCGCAACACAACAACACTTTTTTATTGGAAGAAATTACAAAGCCTGGCGTTAATGCGACTTACAACCCTTCCCAGCATTCAAGTGATACTCCCAGTGACAGCCCAAGTTTAGTTCCCAGCCAGTCTTCTAGTGATGAACCGAGTGGTATTCCTAGTGACATGCCGAGCCTTACTCCCAGTGATGCGCCAAGTCTTACTCCTACCCAGGTGTACAATGGCAAGGCGAGCCGTGAACCAAACAATTCGCCGACATCCCAACCATCTGACAAGGTGAAAGGCAGCGCCGCACCGGTTTCAGTTCATGGACCGACTTTGATACCTACTCCCATTCCGAGTATGATAAATTCCGAGAGTTCGAGCTTATCTCCGGTTGTAGTCAACAGCCATACACCAACTACAAAAGGCAGCGCAGCACCGAGTGAAAAATATTCTGGAAAACAGAGTTTAGTCCCATCGGGGATACCCAGCAATGCACCAATTACAACTGATAGCACGCCGGCACCTCGAGCCACCGAAATTCCGAGCGCTAGTCCGAATGAGGGGAATTCTGGAAATCCCACGTCAAGGCCGAGTTATGGGCCGAGTCAAACACTAGCGTCGAGCCCAACAGGCCCAGCCACGAAAAATCCTAGTGCTGCTCCTTTGGTATTTATTGAAGCTGATATTCCCAGTGAAGACGTAACTATTCACTCAACGGTTCAACTTCTAGAGTTGGTTACATCAACAGATAGCGAATTGAGCGAAGACGATGTGAACGTGTTTCAGTCCATCTGTAAAACTGAATTTCTTCCCACTTTTCTTCCCAAGACTCAAGAGGCAGATTATGATAGAATAGACTGCATCGTTCTGAGCCAAAGTATTGACAAGCAGAGGACACCACAAGATGGGGAAGAGTCAGGAGCGTTTCTATTGTCTGTTCTACTTCAAATCCGGGGCGAAGTCAAACTCCCTGACAATGTTGCGTTCAGTCATGTTGTTTCCTTGACATTTCAAAACTTTTCGGACGAACTACAATTGATGCTAGTGTCGCTGGCGTACTTTCCGTCTGTGTATGCATCTGACAAAGGACCAATTGTAACCGAAATTCAGGGCGGGGCGAATCCCCAGCAGTGACGGAGGTATAACAACAACAATGCTTGTTTGTGCCTTGTTGGGCGGAGCTATTCTTGCTCTTGTGACAAGCGGGCTTATAATTCGGCGTTCAAGACAATCGTGGAGAGCTAGTTCAGGTGTTATTCGTTCAAGAGGAGGAAGTCGAAGAGACATGCTCGTCTCCTCAAATGCCGCATCCGTTCCTAGTGTCATTGGTTTTGTTATGGAGAGTTCTCCAGGAAAAGGGCGAGCTTTAGGCCAGAGTATCGAATCAGAAAGCACAAGCAATGTTGAAGATGTATTGAAGGATATCAATGCAGATTGCCAGTCAAGAACAAATTCGGCCGAAAAAACGGAGGAAGTGGAAGCTTAGACTCGTCATTGCATGGCCTCGACCTCCTTCAGAGTAGTGTGTCTTCTGGAGAATCCAAGCTGCCAGATAAGAAAATGATGGCAAGGATCAAAATTGGGCGTCGTCGAAAGTCGGAAGAGAATAGCCAGCGACTTAAAGAGACGCAGATGCTGAATGCACTTGGATCCGACGATGTCAGTACTGACCTAGAATGCGGGGCGGAAGCGGCAAGCAATACGCACACGCAAACGAAAATGGAAGACTGTCACAAAGTGTCTTTCAATACAGATCTTGTACAGTGCAATGAAACTCCTGAAGGCGAGAGCTTTCTGCAGATGCATCTAGACAACGCTGCGCACACAGGAGAAGTATTGAACGATCTTGGTCAATTCGAAGAACAATGGCATGACCGATTAACGCGAGTGCGAGTATCGGCTAGTGCAGAAACCCCGAGACAGGCGAATACTCAGTACAAAAGACCTCCACGAAGTCGAAGTATGATTTTTTCGACAATGAGCAACGACGTCTTGAGCGAGTTTACTGATGCTGAGAGCCTATAGAGACCTAAATGAATACTAGAGTTCATCCTTCAAACATAAACGGCCTTTCTATATTGCAATAGAACAATCTATGGCAAACACTATGGCTCCGAGGGCGTTTCTTCAGATAGCACAGTCAATCGCCGTTCCTGATTCGCTGTCTTGACCATGAGTGCTGTGATGGCCGACGCCGACATGGCCCTCGTATCAACGTCATCAATAGCAACAATAATATCGCCTGGATATACCTTCTCTTCCAAAGGACTTCCGGGGTTGACCTTGTGCACGACAGGTCCTTCTAATGTTGTATCAATCACAATACCCAATTTACCAGGCGGAGCGATAACCTCTCGCGAAGTCATGTTGGGCCGAATACTAACTTCCGTAGAAAGATCACCTCCGACAGTTGATTCACCAACTCTTTCACCTGTCTGTGAGTCCACGTTTCCAGCATCCAGACTGTACGCATAGCTCAAAGCGTCTGCTCCGTCGCTTTCCATTACGGATGTTGACGCAACAGCCGGAAAGTCATCGTCGTCGTCCGCTTCAAAGATAATGTCTTCGTCCTTTGTATCAGGAAAGGAAGTATCCTTTGTTTCAGGAATGTCTTCTTCTTCCATTTGAAGAATGTCATTATTCTCCTGCGCGACGGGAACGTCATCCTCTTTTGCAACGGACTTGTCTTCCTCCGCAGCTGCAAGAATGCCACCATTCACAGGAACAGGAACAGGAGCATCACGGGCCGCAGGCACAGGAATTTCCTCCTCCGCGACGGGGGAGCGTCCTCCGTGGTAGTCGCAGTCGTGGATGGACTTCCTTTGGCCGGAACCGATTCGACAACGGCATCTGGAACTTCTTGTTTTGCCTTGACAGATTCGCTGTCCTTCTCGCGTTTGGGTGTTGCCGCACCAACGGGGTTGGCCTGTCCTTTGTCATGACACAGTAGGTCACACCGGACGCGATAATGGCAGCCGCAAGAATTCCAATCACGATCGCCACAATACCGGCAGCTTCCAACGCCTTGTCGCCTTGGGCGGGTTGACCTACAGGCTGACCACCAGGAGGAGCGACCGTGGGGTACGGTGTGAACGTTTCCGGATCAAACGCGTCAACTGTTTCGACCGCATTAAAGTAAAGGCCAGTATCGGTTGCCTCTCGAAGAGTTTTCGCGAATCCTTCCGGATCATTGAGGACGGCGAATCGGAGAATCAGATTCATATCATTCGGGCTGCCGGCAGCTGCCGCAATGCTTCCTGGACATTCATCAATGTAAGCAGTCGAGACATATCGGCTTGCAAACCTCTTCCGCGAAGTCTAGCCTCACTTTCGTTCGGTAAAACATCTTGCTCCAACAGAGAGCATGTAATGCCCGAGATAGGATTCGTCAAGGTGCTGAGTTGTTTGGTAAAGAAGGCAGCACACTGTCGTTCGTAACCCTCGACATATTGTTCGGGGACTTCATCTGCTACATAGAAAAGAGTAATGTAAACAAGACCTTCTGCGCTAACCACTGGCCCCGTCGGAGGCGTGGTGACGGCCGCCATTGGTGAACTCGAGGATTCTCCGTCGGGATTGGTTGCGGGGAATCATATCTGGAGGAAACGTCCGAGTTGGCGCCGTTACGGTTGGCGCTCCTATCGACGCGAGCGGGCTTGGTGCCATGGAAAGGCTCGGAATCAGAGAAACCGGTGTAAGCGAAGGGACGTCGGAGAGGAGGAGAACTCTGTGGGGCGGGGAGGCATCCTGCGCCGACGCCAACGTCACAAGCGCAAGCACAACTAATAGCAAGACCGCCCACGCATGCTTTTCACCGCTTTTGTTCATTCTTCAAACAGGCAAGCCAAACGCGCGGAAGTAAAGCCTATTGCGTTTCCTCTTTCGGTGGAGCCTATTATTAGTCAATATTTATTACGCGCTTCTTTTGCCTTTTGTTGAGCTGCCGACGATGTCTGCGCACCTCGAAGCGTGATTGAGAGGACATCGATAAGTAGCATCGGGTTGCCCGCGACAGAAACGAGTCTCAACGGATAAATGATCTGGTTTTATCAAGGCCGAAATTTTGAGTATTTAATAGACACGATATTCCGTTGAATAAAACAACGGAAATCAACTACGTTGGAATAAGTACAGCACGTAGGCACGCAGCACGCAAGACTTCCACTTATGCGCGACCATTCGGTCCCGGGTTCTGGACAAGTCCCCAGTCTGCCCCCCTTTGTGAAATAATGTGAAATCGGTGTCTCCGTCCTGTCGTAGCTAAGGTGAAAACAAGATAAATTCACACATGGCTAATTGTTTGTTCTTCCAAAGACATTAGAGAAAAATCATTCTACTGATACGTTAAATAGACAAGAATGGAAAGGAGGTGATGCGTGACAACTGCAGTTCATCTCCGTCGTTTGCTAATCGTCACAGGTTTACCAAACATGGCGACAAACTCTTCCTGAAGGACGCGTAAGGATCCTGGATTGAGTAGTTCAGAGGCTGTTTGAGCGACAGCTTTGGATGGATTATCGAATAGCGAGTCGTCATCCGAATAGTCGCTGCTGCAATCACTGTAGCTATGGCTGTATTCGGATAAATAGGAAAAGTCGCTTCTTGAGAAAACAATACTGCAGTCATCTATATACCCTTTCAGCTGTCGTGGTCTTGAGGAGCAGGGTTGTTGGCTTCGGACTTTTCAGAAGCGAAGCTTTGTGAAGCATTTGTCACGCTGATGCGGTGGCGGTGAGACCGAGATCTCCGTCCGTCCAGTATCATCGAGGCGGGTTGTCCAGGTATCTCCGGCACAGAAACCGTTGAATTCTTTGTACTGAGAGTAGGGAGGGTATTGATGAAGTCGACAGTAGGTTCAGGCTTTGAGCTCGAAGTCGGATGAATCATCGGCTGTTCAGACGAGGGTTTTGAATTGCCAGACCAGTCTTTCTTCATCGGTTCTGCCTTGATGACTTCCTTTCGTTTCTTTCTTCGGTATCCGAACCTCAGCTTCGACAAAGATTTCTTGAGTATGCTTAGAGGCTTTAACACAAAAGACTTGCTGCTGTTGCTGTTCACAGAAGGAGCGACAGAGGACGCTTTTGGAGCGCTCTTTATAATTTTGCTGTTTGGCACCGTTACTTCCATGTTCTTTTCAAAGTCCTCAAGCGTCAATTCGACATTATTTGCTTGATTGGTGACCGTTTGTCCGTCGTCGTCGGATCTATATTTCGTGATTGCTCCCTTGGTGTCGACAAAACCCTCAATACGTCGGTGCGTCAATATTTCTTCTTCAATATCGATCTCCGATGAAAAGCAGCTTGGTTGATATCTTTTGGATTTTCACATTCGATAAGCGAGCTGTCGGTAGGCCCGAAGAAAGAGCAAGACTGTTTCCCTCTTGATGTTGCATTTTGCGAGAACTGGAGTTCACACGAAGATCTCGCCCGATCACTTTGTCATTATTCATCTTTTCCGCAGCTATAATGCCGGCAAACACATCTTCCGATGAAGACGAGCTAGTCACAACGATCTCTTCGGAGCATTCCGCGAGCTGGTCACGTTCTTCGACAGGGCTTGACACAGGATCACTGTCGTCCCGTCGGTCTTTATCAAAGTATAGGGATTGTTTTCCGCCACGGACAAGAAGTCCTCGAGAGACTTTAGGGAATCAGTCTTTTCCAGATCGTAAGGAAGGACACTGTCTGTGGTGTTTGCGGCACAAGGTCTCGCTACAAACCCCAAGAAGCCATTGTTCGTGTTCCATGAGGTAACTCCAGCATATCGGGTTGTAGAGGAATCCAAAGGGCGGGTTGGGTGATCGTTGGAGATCAGCAAGGCTTTATTAGGAGGACTGCGAGTGTATTGTGCACGTGATGGGGTATTATCTTTGAACAGGATAGCTTCGGAACTCGCCTGGCGATTTGAAAGCGCTTCGTCGAAAGGCACAGACACTGGTGACACGAACCGCGACGGGTCCCTGTATCTATTAGTTCCCCTTGATGCCGACATGGTCGTATCTAAGTTATTGGCTGATTTGAATTCTTTTCTTTACTTGTGACGCTGACATCTTGTTTGTCGTTCAAATGTTCCGAAAAAAGTGGCGATTCGTTCAAGGAACCAGGAGCGCGTGCCGCACCTAAATATCAAAAGCTTAGATTTTCTAGTTATAGAGGTGGTTCAGGGTCTTCTAGGAATGGAACAAGCTATTTAGTGTGAGTTTTTGTGTAAAGTTATCGCTACTGTCCGGTCGTTCAGGGTTCAGGGTGACCACGGTTCGTTCTTCGTTCGTGTGAAACCGTGAATGAAAAAGAATTATGACAGCGGAGAGCGGAGAACGAGCACGAGAGATCTCTTGCTGTTGCCGTGCAAGCATAACCTACTGCTACGATCAAGACGTTCCCTGAAGCATGCTTTTTAATGATTTCGACACGCTGTGTTCGAGCTTCGTTCAAGATTGACGACTATGAGCCTAGATTTGTCTGGCCAAGAGCATGAACGACATGAAGAAGTCGACGCGAAGGAACCTTACATAACAGAAACGTTGACATCGTTCGTAGAACAAATGGAGGCTCTGAACTTGTCATTGATATCTACACATTCCACTACTATACATGAACAGGAGAGTGATCAGAAAATTCAGCTCGCGCAAGCGGCAGAGGATTCATTAATAGACGACGGACCTCCCCGACAGCATGGACACTATGAACTTCGTCAAGCCTCCCGAACAGACCCCGAACCCACAATTACAATAAACACCGCCGCCAAGCCAAATACGAAAACAGCAGAAGCCACTCTTTCTTTTAATGCAACAATACCGCCGCTTCAAATGGGCGATCACGTGTATCGACGGTGTACATACGGCGTGATTCCGTTTCAGCATCATGCCATCGTATTGAATATATGGAAGGTTGACCTTGAACAAGAAGGGACGAATGTGCTTGGATGCTGAAAGTGTTTGACTTTTCACGTCATCCCGAAGATGTGCAAGCCATACCGCCCGATTCTCCGCGCGTCATTCTTACATCTCCCCAGAAGAAAAGAAGAGACGGTCTGCGTGTGTACGAATCGCCCGCACAACTCTGGCAAAAGTAATCTACGGAGCCCCGATGCAGCAACACTTGTTTTCCTCCAGCGGCACATGTACGGCAGCAAACTCGGATGCACCTGGCTTAATTCGAGCGCGAGTGCAATTTTGTTGGAACATGCTACAGACGAAACAGAAAGCCCTGGGAATGGTGGGTCTCAAACGCCTCTTCTTCCGCCGTATGCTTGGCTTTATGCCAATAGCGAATGCGTGGCAGTTTGGTGCAAAACGGGAACGTGGGCTACGATGCAAGCGGCTTCGTGGTTGACTTGGACTGCGCTAGGACAGGTGAAGAGTGCTGCAACTATAGCTGGCGTGGCTGCCGCAACGCAGGTTACCCTTCCAGCGGCCGGCCTTTGGGGTGGCTTGGTTACACAACGCAAGCCTCGCTGCTCACGGTGCAACCAGCTTTAGCACCAGCTATTGCAGCGTACGGCGTGGTGACAGTGGGCATTCCGTATTTTGTTGGCACCGATCACGTCATCAGTGGCAAAGCACAACCATTCGGTTGAATGAAGCCTTTGGGATGCTGCAGTAGACGATCCCGAACTATTTGTCGATGGGATTACGCATTGGAGTGAATAAATGAGCTTCGACGAATCTGAGCTTACGGTAACTTGTATTATTAATCAATTTTCAATTTTGAAAAACTATGTGAATTACCAAACTCGTCCCGGATCGACTGAAGTCCCTCCACTTAACTGGTCGGGTCGCATGTATTCACTAGCTACCACGATGTAATGCGCTGTATATCGAAAGTAACACTGCAAGGCGCGTCTTACTTGTTGGTGGTCGTCCTGGTTGGGCGGCTGCAACAGGGGATGTTCTTCGAGCGCTGCTTCCATATGCTGGATCCATCTTTCGGCCGCGTGATGCCCTATTGAGTAGTTTGCATGTCTCCCTACCAGTCGTGTGTACTTTTGCCCTTTGGCCTGTCGATAGAGGTCAGGACCTCCAAAGGTTTGAACAAAGAACCGATACTGATTATTGATAGCGTCCTCTTTCGTGCTGCTGGCGAAAATGCTTGTAAACCAAGGCGCACTTGTATCGGCAAACACACGATCGTAAAAGAGTCTTGACAGTTGTTCCCAGCCTTCTGTACCCCACCTCTCGTAAAGGCTCGGTGATAATTCCAAGGCTAGAGTCGATTCGGAATACGAAATTCCTGAGGCATCCTGTGTTTGTTTTTGCAGTACAAATTTGCTCATTTCCCTTCCGTAATCCCCGCTAGCTTTTCTCAAAGGAAGATTCCTCCTCGTTCGCAGATCTCTTCTCCTTTATTTTATGAAAACTCTCCATGCTTCATCTCGACGGAACTTTCTCGGTAAACTGAGTTGGAAGTTTTGCAAACTACCGGTACTTTCAAAAGGAAAAAAGAAATGAATGTAAGATGCACGTTTGGCGTTGTCGCACTGTAATTAAATTGCGTAGGATTTCTACGGAAACTCGTTGTCGTCGCACCAAAAGGGATTTACTCTATAACAATGTGTACTTGGATGCCAGACAAGATTTTCGAAGGCAAAATCGACGTGAAGGATGCAACGAACTTCTTTGCACGCATCGCGTCGATCTCGAAGTCCCGGTATTATCACTTCATTTGAACGTTCTCGCATCGTAGATCTACACGCAAACCTCGTTTTCACAATTCATAAAGACACCAGAGAATATTTGGAGAGCACAGTTCTTGTTTGTTCACGTGATACTCAAGAGACAGGAGGAATGACTTCGACCGGGCCGCGACTATACGAATGGACGCCCATGTCGATGTACAGCCGTCAAGCGACGTTGTCATTGCTTCAGCAGAAAAAGTCTGCAATGACAAAGTCACATACTGCTGTATCGACACTACAGCAGACTCAGGCACGTCCAGCTCCTCCCACGCATCACGTTTCTTTCAATTTGCATCCTCAGGTGGAAATGTCGCAGCTTTCACTGGATTCGTCGCTGCTGCCGTCTTTGGCCTTCAAGACCCATTGCAATCTTCGCCGTGATTTTTCTTCCGAAGGTGATTCACTTGAGAAACGAGATAACTCAAAGGACAAGAATTCCTTCGGAAACAGTCGAATCTGCGCGCTTCTTCGGTCGCTTCGGATGCCCGACGAAATATTCCTTCGATTCCACATCGCCAGCAATCGACTTTACTTCAGAGTCTCACTCTCTTATGTCGAAATCACCAAAGAATGTGACTATGAAGCAGCCTCTACGCAGTGCTCTTCAAAGAGCAAAACAGCAAGCGATGCAGATGTCCTTCAAGCCTGTTGCACTCTTCAAGAGCACCGAGAGCCGCACAGAGAACCGTAGCAGCCTTCCCGCACAAGGATCTTTTGGTGAGACTCGCTCTTTCTCCGGCAGTATGTCTCACACCAATCATGCTTTCGGACAGCACAGTTTATCAAACAGTGAAGGAAAGCCTTCCACGGCCTCCTTGGGATCGCGATCGGTGGTGACGATGGAGCCAGAGCAATTTACGGCGACGAAGGCTTCACTCGAAATTGAGTTTCAACGCTTTATCGAAGAAAAGAGGCTTTTGAAGAAAAAAGAAGAAGAGATGCTAGAAAATATTACTGGTCATGCAAAGGATCTTACAAAGAGTCTCACTTCTACGATTGAGCAAAGCAAATCGGATTTCATGGCCGAAGCGAACAAGCGGCACTTCGAGTCTAGCCTTCGGAGCGAGTACATGGCACTCCATCATTCCAGCCTGAAAGAAGCGCGAAAGCAAATCAATTCGGATGTGGATCGGGCCAAAAGGAGGCAATCAAGGAAATCCGGTTTGAGCAGTCTGGCATTCTCAATATGATTGAGATGGCAAAGAACGACCTTCTGGCCACCGGTAAGCAAGTTGTTACACAGGTTCGTCAAGCTTCAGACAAGGGGCTGGCTTCTGTCAATCAGTTTCAGTCCAGTGCGATTCGTTCGCTTAATGGGTGCTTGAAGAGTATTGCCATGGGGAAGAAAGTCGCGCAGCCGAGCCGTGATGATTTCTCCTTGAACCTTACTATGACTCCGCGCAAGAAATGGTCGCCTCATTCAAAGCCGCAGTCTTCAGAGAAAATGTCATCTTTTGTTATGGGAAGAAAATTTCCCAGCCAAGCCGCGATGAGCTCTCACTGAACTTTGTTACGACCCCACGAAAGAAAAGTTCGCCGAATTCAAAGCCAATCTCGTCGGAAAAGTTGGAGTCCCAAGACTCCGAAAATTGTAGCGGCAGCTTTTCTTCTGCTCTTGAAGATAAGTTGAGTCAAGATCTCATGAAGAAGCGGCGACGCGTGAATACCAACAAGTCGAAGGACACTCGAAAGAGCAAGCCACTGTCTGAGCGCTCTGTATCCGATTTCAATGTGATGGCAAATTCGTCGGTAAACACCCATGCACCTGACCGAATCTCTCCGTTCAAGCTGATTAGCCCTTCGTCCACCGCCGTGAAGAAAGTTGTACCTGTCGTGTCAAGCCGTAAACAGAAGCGAGCTTCGCGGCACTTTCAAGGCCGATCCAAACGCGCACGAACTCATGCATCTACCACGTATTCCATGGATTTTAAGGACGATGTCTCATTCTCCTTCAGGGGCATGTGAGCAGGTAGTTGCAGATGGAGAAAACCGCTCCAGTTGGTGTCTTGATCCGTTTCCCTATGAAACTGATCCGTTTCCTGTCTTTGACATGACTCTTCTCATCAAAGTAAAAATTAAGACCCGATAACTTATAGTCTCACGCAGTCCGAAATCCTAATTTCTAGTATCACGGGTATATTTCCTTGACGGATCAACAGCCACAAGTTAGTGAAGACAGAGAACGGTAGGCGAGGCGTCTTTTCTGCGATTACAATGTCCGTTGTAGAGTCGGCCTCGATCAAAGAATACATACAAAGCGGACTGTTCAGGTATAATCTGGCACTAAGTTCTCTCTCTATCATCCACGCTTTTACGTACAGGGCAAGAGGAGATTGCAGACAGAAACAGGGCCGAACAACACTTTTCGAAATCATTCATGCTGAAAAGGAAACCCATACGTCTCCTAGCATCACAAATGGCTTTTCAAGGTATTTAAGCGGACTACCGAGACGTTCCTTGGTTTGTTTCAACCTTGGTTTATTGCGCACAACGACATTTCCTCGTTTATGTTGTCGAAAAGCAAAAAGGTGCCCGATCCAAATCACCGCCAGAACTCAACGGAAATTATTCGTACAGTCTATTTTCTTTCTTAGCGGAAACATCCGTTGGAAATCAAGGTTAGTGCCGCCTGGTACACACTACGCATACACAATCTGTGTTTGAAATCGGCTATGCGAGATGCGAGTGGTGATTTTTAGCGATCTCGTTTTGCGATTGATCGTTCTGCGCGGCGCGGTTTTCTTATTTTGGTTGCTTCTGTCGGACCATTGACAGCGTCGACCCTGATCACTAATTCTGAATTACTTACGATGAGACGAGCTTCCTCAGTATCCGGTAGCGTGGTTGTTGTGGCGAAATGTCCAATTCCTGGGAAGAGCAAGACAAGGCTCATTCCTCTCACCGGTGTCGATGGTTCCGCCCAGCTGGCCACAGCTATGCTGGCTGATGTTCTGACAGCGTTAACGCTGGCGGAAACGGAGAAAAACTTTGACCGGATTTTGCTCTACGCTCCACCTACTGACGCTGGAAAATGACAATGGAAAATTTGCTAGATCGCTTTGGCATTCCACGACAAAGGCCCGATGATGAAGGTGACAGCGATACCATCAGCACGAAAAGCTACAAAAGCTTGAAAAGCGACAGAAAACAGGAAAATCATGGAACCCTGAAGCGTGGACTCTCTTACCGATGTCTAACGAAAAGATTAGTAGCGAAGGCAATCCCATTGAGCAGGCGTCAACACCACTGAACATGAAGAGTTCCTATCTGAGCGACATTCTCGAAAATGCATTACATCGAGTGCGATTGAGATTGAGAAAACTGAAAAGCGATGGACCTGTCATATTTGTTGGCATGGACTCCCGGACATTCCTCTCGACGAGCTTGCGTACGCCCTGGAAGATCGGAAACGCGCACGAGTTTGCCCTTCGGCCGATGGCGGATACGGTTTGTTATCGGTTCCTTCCCATGCACCAGCTCATCGAATCTTTGAGGGAGTAAGGTGGTCCGATCCCTTAACTTTGGTGTCGCAACTCAAAGCTCTGACCGATGAAGATGTTCGTGTGACTATCGGAAGAGTTATGTATGATGTCGATGAACCAAAAGACGTAGTACAGCTCGTGGAACGCTTACAGGACAGCGGTACTCGCTTGGATGGCAATGAAGATGAGGCAAAAGACAATCTAATGAACGCTCCTCCGACGACGATGAGACAACAAAAGACTTCTGGATCATGTGATTTCACAATACAAGCTTTACAAGACTTGAATTTGTGGGGAACGGATGGAAACTGCAAAAGCGCAAACAACGAAACGAAGATGAAAAATAGAAAAGCAGGCAACTCTTTCGACAACGTTCAGCAGCCATGATCACGAGGAAGATTTTGGGAGGAAGTCCTTATTCACAGTTTTACGTCCAGTGCATATGAGGAGGGATTCGTCCCGAGTCACGACATGGCAGGCAGCCACTCGTATTCGCTTTAAACTAATATTAATTTAAATTATTCAAATTCATTGTCCATAGCTCTAGCTGTAACAGTAAGTGAACAACGTTGAATCGACCTTGGTCAAGCGCCCTTCGAAATGAAACAGATGTCGTGATCTGTAAGCAACGGTGAATTTTATCTTTAATAAATAGTTTTCTTGCTCATATCATATTAGAGACAACGCGGTATGTTCCTAGCATCCTGGATCAATAAAGATTCAAGATCCTCCGGTTAGACGTTAGCCAGGCGGAACTCGGAAGCATGACGTCGTCACACGTCACACATTCAAAACTCAAACGCGGAGAACCTTGAAGAACATCCGTTTACTGGACATCGGTACTCGGTACTCTTAACTCGACACTTCTGGTCAAGTACTGCGCATTTTACTATGGAACAATCTGATTGCGAGACGAGAGAAGAAGGAAATAATGCCCGCTTTTCGCGAGTGTGCTTTTCCCAATTGCATTCCAAAAGAGAGCTCGAGCGTCGCTGCACCTCAACGTTGTTCGCATCGACTTACCGTGCATTTCTCCTTTGTTACTCTGCACAACTTCATCATGCTACAAAGATATACAATGATCTTTTTCTTCTCAGCGGAAGCGATGCCGGCATTGGCGTCCTCGTCATCGTTTCTTCGCGGTCTTGCTGACTCTGAAAAACAAGGTCAGAACGAGGAAAATCAAACGGATCCCTCAGTTTTTTGGGGTGTCAACGCCTTTATATTATTTCTGTTGATATCCGTATGCTCATGGCTTTGGTGTTGCGGTGGTTACAAGGGTCTTACACAGGTGCGGCAATCCGACCAGCGATATGCACAACGATTGCAGCAGAGAAGAGCAGAAATTGAGGCTCGACGGCAAATGTCCCTCAAGAACGCCAAGCGGCAATTATCCAGTCATTGAAACGAAATCAAGTCCGAATGGTAAGCTTGCAGGCTGTAACGACGATTGCGTTTTGGAGTCATTCTAACCTGTGTTTCTTGATTCGTTTTACCAAATCAGCTTGTTAAACAGGAAGACTTGGTAGCAGAGACCGATCATCAAGGTCACCGAAATAATGATACCATTGAACACCAGGATATGATTGTGGAAGGAAATGAGAATAACGAAGAGGATCACGTCGTATTTGCTCTCCCCGATGGCTTGAAGTGTGATTCCGAATGCGCGCAAGATTGTAGCGAAGGAAATGCGGCATGGGACATGACGACAGCATCAAACGTGTTTGGAAGCTTAATTTTGCGGTATCCCAGTGGTGTAGAAGCTGGGAGAGTTCCAAATCAGTGTGCAATCTGCTTAGGAAATTACTGTGTTCAAGATCCTGTTGTTTGGAGTAGTAATCCAGATTGTTCGCACGCTTTTCATGAGGACTGCTTAGTGGATTGGCTGGTACACTCCAAGCAAGATGGAACACCCTGCCCTTGTTGTCGACAGTCTTTTACAGATCTCGTATCGTTTCGTAAAGAACGAAAATAAGATGGGCTCCTGATCGAGCCTTCAACCCGAGTACAGTGACGCTGCGGTGAAAAGGAACGGTGCTTGACCAATGATTTACGATGTTTTAATAGATCTATTTGTATGTCTCTAGCTTGAACGCCTTCCTGTTAAAATGACCGATTTAGCGTAGACTCACTACAAAACAACTCGCCCGAACGCCGTCATTATTTATGATTTGTCATTAACAAACTCGGAAACCGAATCAGGGCGTGTCTACTTGTTGACGAATAAGAGGCTCTACATGAGCTTATTGTTCTCTCAGATGAACTGAATTCTTCTTTGTAGAACCTTGGTTGACTAGACGTCTAAAATAAATGTCATTTAGCTCCGTAATAACGGCGACTGGACAAATCATTGGCGAGTCAATCATTATCATTATCCATAGTCAGTATTCAGTCATCAGCACTCGGGAATCTGGAATCCATGTTCAACTTTTTTCTGCTTTCTGTTTTCTGTTTACGGAGACGTCTGTCATTCCCACCGAATTACCTCTTACCTCTCGTTACTAACTTCCCATGCCAAAATGCAAACCGCAAAATGCAACGACACTTCGTCGATCTCACTGCATCCATTGTCACTTGTCCATTTCAACTATCAAAATGAAGAAGCCCGAATCCGTTCTCAAGAAAGAAGCCACCCAGGCTAAAATTGCTGCTGCTGCCAAGGAGACTGAAGCCGCTGCCGCCAAGAAAGCCGAGGCTGACTTGGCCCTTTTCAAGGCCAACGCTGCCAAATACGATGCCGATTACGAGAAGGAACAAAGGGAACTCGTTGAGAACCGCCGCAAGGCTAAGGCCACTGGTGGTTTTACGTTCCTGCGCAACCCAAGCTCGCTTTGGTTGTCCGAATCCGCGGTACCATTGGTGTTTCTCCCAAGGCCAAGAAGGTCATGCAACTCTTCCGTCTTCGTCAGTTGCACAACGCCACATTTGTCAAATTGAACGAAGCTACCATTCGTATGCTTCGACTGATCGAGCCATATGTGACTTACGGATACCCATCCAGATCCACTGTACAAAAGCTCATTTACAAGCGTGGATTTGGAAAGTTGAACAAGCAGCGCATCCCCATTGCCGACAACAGCGTCATTCAAGAAGGACTCTCTTCCTCGGAATCAACTGCGTGGCTGATTTGATCAACGAAATTTACACTGTTGGTCCCAACTTCAAGGCCGCCAACAACTTCTTGTGGCCGTTCAAAATGTCCAGCCCCTCTGGAGGCTTCTCTCAGAAGACCAAGATGCTGCACTTTATGGAGGGCGGAGAGTCGGGTGCTCGTGGTGAGGAAATCAATAACTTGGTGAAGAAGATGATCTAGAGTATAGTTAGAAACTATTCTGTAACAATCTGAAAAGGTTCCGACCCCACCTCGTGTGGGGGCGGTCACATTATTCTATGCTAGGTTTTATTGGTTGGATTGACAACTCTTATGATACAGAACAGTCTAATTAGAATCTTGTATTGTTCTGGTGAGACTGGATTTGCATTACTTTGGTTCAGACTCTTCTTTCACGACAATCAACCTTTTCTCGGCGTCCTCGAAGCACTTAGCAACGACAGTGTGTGGCAGTACGACAGAACCTGGAATTTGGCTGAACGTGATCGAGGCACGTTGATTTTGACGAACTTTCGCTTCTGATTATTTTTTTTCTTCAGCTGAAATTGTTGATCAACAAAGTAACCAAAGCACAATTTCTCATCAATACAAAAGTCTCGCTTAAGACTGTTACTGTTGCATATCTAAAAGTCGATTGACCTTTCTCTAACATGGCGTCTTCCACCGTCGACACGCCCACAAATTCTCTCGTTTCCGCTCTCCTCACGGATCTGTATCAAATTACAATGGCTATGCGCACTGGAAAACAAACGCCATGATGAACCTGCTATCTTTGAGCTCTTCTTTCGCAAATGCCCATTCAAAGGAGAGTTCGCTGTGTTTGCTGGTCTGGATGAATGCATCAAGCACATTGCTCACTTTTCCTTCACGGAAAGCGATATTGCGTTTCTAAAACGTCCGTCCCGGCTCTGTCCAAATGCGATCCTGGCTTTTTTTTGTTTGGCTGGCACAGCTGGACACTTCAGAGGTGACAGTTCGAGCGCTACCCGAAGGGACGCTCTGCTTTCCCAAAGTTCCTTTGATTATATTGGACGCTCCCTTGGCAATAGGTCAACTCCTCGAAACGACACTGCTTGCGTTAATCAATTATCCGACATTACTCGCTACGAATGCCGCACGCATGGCTCGTGCCGCGCAGCGCAAGCAAATACACGATGTGAGTTTGCCGCCGCAATGTCGCAAATTGCCATCGTGTTTCGAGTTTGGGTTGCGTCGTGCGCAAGGACCCGATGGTGGATTCAGTGCTAGCAAATATGCTCTTTTAGGAGGATTCACAGGTACTTCGAATGTGCTTGCCGGAAATTGTGTGGTTTGAAAATTGCGGGAACTCATGCACATGCCTTTGTGCAATCGTACAGCTCATTGGAAGAAGTAGCGCATGATACGTTCTTGTACCCGAAGGTACTACAGTATCGCAAGCAACTGCAGTATGAAAATACAAATGATGGAGAATTAGCCGCGTTTATTGCTTACGGTATGGCATTTCCTGATTCATTTCTCTGTCTGGTGGATACCTATGACACTTTGAAGTCGGGGCTGTTGAACTTTATTCTAGTTGCACTTGCTCTGAATGATGCAGGACACAAACCTGTTGGCATTCGTCTTGATTCCGGTGACTTGGCTGTGCTGTCGATGGAATGCGCTCGAAAGTTTGCAGAATTTGCCAATGATCGTCCTTTTATGAACGACTTGGACATTGTTGCCAGCAATGATATCAACGAAGGCAGTTTGGATCAACTGAACCGCAATCCTCACGCGATTACCGTATACGGCATCGGCACGAATCTGGTAACATGTCAAGCTCAACCTGCACTTGGGGTGTTTACAAGTTGGTTGAGATCAATGCGATACCTCGTATCAAGTTCAGTCAGGACATTGAAAAGGTCTTGATTCCTGGTCGGAAGAAAGCCTTTCGACTTTGGGACAAGAACAACAGACCAATTTTAGATGTGATGATCGGATGCGACGAAGAGGAACCCAAGGTGGGAGAGAAGTTTCTCTGTCGGCATCCTTTCGACTCGCGGAAACGAGTGTTTGTCAACCCGTCTCGAGTAGAATCGTTGCATGTTACCATCATTGACAAAGGTCGTGTTCTCATTCCGCCACGGCTGTTGACGGAGGTGTCCAGATTTGTCGAAGAACAGATCTCCGCGACTCCCTCGGAAATACTGCGCTCCGAAAAGCCAGAACCGTACAAAGTATCCGTATCCAGTCATCTGTATCGTTTCTTGCATCAAATGTGGGAAGAAAATGCTCTTGTAACCGAATTAAGCTAGAAACTTTCATTTTCTCACTTTCGTTGCCCAAAAAAGTCAAACGACGATCTCTTCCGCCACGTGGCCGTGACCGATTCATCCGGGCGATTGTAAGGCATGGCAGAACGATCGGCTTCAAGCCGCGCAATGACTCGGTCTAAGCTGACACACCATCGGCTATCATAGTGATATTTGACCGTGCGATGAAACACAGAAAGGTCAGAAGCGGGCGCTAGGACGTGCAAATGAAGATGGTCCACCGAATTGAACGGAGGTACATGAAAGACAAGCCGATAGTCGCCTCGAGCAAACGCCTCCGGCTGTTCTCGCTCAAGTAACTTTATCGCCATTTCTTTGCTTTCGTATAGCAGTGGTAGGTCTTCGTGAGTCAGATCGAAAATGCTTTCAATGAATCGCTTTGGGATGACTAGGATGTGTGTCGGTGCTCGAGGCGTCTTGTCACGAAATGCGAGCAAGTCAGGCGATTCGTCGCGGTATCGAGTCGGCAGTTCACCACGCAGAATCTCTCCAAAACGGAAGGATTATCTTTGACATCAGCAGGTAAAGGTAGAAACTTGGGCTGAAAGAAATCGGGAATTTCATCCTCATTCGCGGACAAGAAAAGACTCATCATGCTCAAGGACATGGCTTTTAAGAAGAAGATACGAGAAACTGCCGTGAGAAGCATCACCGCCAATAGCAGTCGAAGGAACGGAGTCTTGGAAAGATGCTAAAGAATGATTGTTGCGTTCTCGGGCGCCGCGGTCCGATGACCATGGTCCTTTGTTTGTGCTGTCCGAAAGCTAACAAGGCTCAAATGCCAGTACCGCTCAATGTCGCATCATACAACGATTCGTTAAAAACAATCCGCACGTACATCATGCACTTTAGTTCGAAGCGAAAGCGGCAAACTCACAAACAAGCCAAGAAAGCGAGAGAAATTTCTGATTTCAAACGCCCAATCGATTACAAACATGACACTTTCTCGAATACACCATAAAAAGAGAAGGTTGCCGTGATACTTTGGAAGAAGGTGAAGACACATCTAAAGTGTCTAAGAAGGAACCCTAACCCTATGTAAAAGCCCTACCCTTCTTCGTCAGCCCTACCCTAACCCTAGGTCGGTATTAGGGTAACATCATCAAAGTGGCAGCCGGCAGCTCACACCGCTGTGATTAGCCCGTGCATGTTTATCGCTCCACTTCATAAAGATACAAGAAAGTCTTTCATGGGATTGCTTACACAATGTATGGATTCTTCTTCACATGTTCGATCTGCCAATCTCTCTGCGGTCGCACGCGCTCTGAATCGTTTGTCTATTATTTGCATTCCACGCGCACTAAGATCTCGTGTCCCTCCTAGTCAGTTACCAAGGTGTTTGTCACTTCGTAAGGATAAGACATTTCGATGCTACGGACGATGGTTAAATGTTAACCATCCAAGTCCAACGACATAGATAAATATCGCGAGAGACCTTGCATTTTTGTTTCGCGATGATGAGAACGTTTTGGAACAATATAGAAACGTGAGTGTCGTACCAGTACTGTTATGATTTTCAAAAATAAAAATGAGACCGGGTTTCCCCGTTTCAATGCAGTCGTGGCAAACTCTCGCTTGAAGATTTTCGTTTATGAGCATGCTCGAGCATTGTTTGTTCCTGCCGCGTAGAGAAGAATGAAAGGACGAATTCATTCTAAAATCAGTCGGACTATTTATTGTAAGGATAATAAACACTTAACAAAGACAACATGACAGAAATCACTGTGCACATGCAAGTCGACGGCATGATGTGCCAAAAGAATTGTGGTTCGACCGTCCGCAATGCGTTATTGAGCTGCGACGGTGCTATTGCAGCTGAAGCGTTCTTTACCGAAAAGCGAGCTTTGTCGTGTTCTCGGCTGAAAACAAATCACTCAAAGAAAGTCAAGACCAAGCACTCGAAATGGTGGATTGTGTGGGTTTTGATGCTTCATTGATTGAAGATATTGACGAATATCTCGAAAAATACAAGCCAGCGCAAGTGAAAGCAACGACGAAGGGCAACCAATGCTGACAGGCGATCTGCCTTTGCAAATGGGAGATCAAGAAATTTTGTTTCAAGTATCTGGAATGAGTTGCGCAGTTTGTTCGGGACGAGTCGAAAGAGCTCTGAAAGATGCCCATCCAGCAGTCAAAGGAGTATGTGTCATTCTGGCTACCGCGAGGGCTGCTGTAGAATGGGAAGACTCGGAGGATCGGGATGGATTGACAATGACGGATACAAAAGAAGAGATTGCTGCTGCTTGTGAGAAAGCGGTGCGAACGGCAGGCTATGAGTGCAATGTGCTCAAGCAGAGTCTAAGACAGAATGCAGAGCAACTGGAACACGCTCGAAAGCAGGAATTGCGCTCTTGGAAAATGCTTCTGATTGCAAGCTTCTCTTTGACGGTGCCCATGTTTGTACTTGAGAAGGAATACATTCAGGTTCCGTTCGGCCAGGATTGGGTGCCTTCCAGTACGCTGTGGGCTATTTTACTTCTGTCTTCTAGTGTGCAATTCGGGGTGGGTCGTCGCTTCTATCAAGCAGCATGGAAAGGCTGGACAAATGGGCGCGTCATGGGAATGGACTTTTGGTTGTTCTCGGAACAAGTGCCAGCTATGTTTACAGCGTTGTTTTATTCACAGTTCAACTGCTCAGCGGTGAAGTGACCGACATGATGCCCAATTTTATGACGGGCGGGATGCTACTGACGTTTGTCACCCTTGGGAAATTTCTGGAATCGTACGCCAAGGGGAAGACTGCGTCCGCGCTCCTCACTCTCATGGAACTACAGCCGTTGTGTGCGAGCCGAGTGACCAATTTTAGTGATGAAGATTGCGGTGCCTACATTGATCTGGCTGCATTATTGAGCGAAGACGTTGATGTGGCTGACATTCGTGTAGGGGACTACTTGATGGTTTTGCCTGGATCTCGTATTCCCACCGATGGGAAGCTAGTAGCTGCATCAGGAACAAGGAGGCACAAAACCGACACGGATGTCCAAGCCCAAGCGTACGTGGATGAATCTGCCCTGTCTGGTGAACCCTTTCCTGTTGCAAAAGGAGTAGGCGATCCCCTATTTTGCTCAACGGTCAACCAGCTGTCGCCATTGATGATGCGTGTCACCGCTGTTGGCGGTGAAACAACTCTATCGAAGATCGTGAAGTTGATGGAGGACGCACAGCGACACAAAGCACCGATTCAAGCGTATGCGGACAAAGTTGCTTGTTTGTTTGCACCTTGCGTCATATTTTGTCCTTCGTGACGTTTGTTTTGTGGCTTGTTTTTAACAGGGTGTGTCCCTGGAGGAACGGATTTTGAGGCAATCATGTCAGCAATATCAGTGGTGGTTGTTGCTTGCCCTTGTGCATTGGGACTTGCGTGTCCAACGGCGTACGTTATGGGGCTGTTTCTTTGTTTATAGGAAAACCACTCACCAAGTCTTTGCATTTTATTTTTAGGGTGATGGTCGGAACTGGTGTCGGTGCGAATCTTGGTCTGCTCATCAAAGGAGGTGTTGTACTAGAAAACATGCACCGTGTGGATACAATAATTTTGATAAAACGGGAACGTTGACCACTGGGCGCGCCATACTGAGTGAAAGACTGGAGCTCGTGGATGCTAATGATAAACTGTACGAAAATAAACCTGACCAAGTTCCTGACGGCTGTCTTGCTCTCTGGCTGGCGGCTTGTGCGGAGACTCAAAGCGAGCATCCGCTTGGCAAGGCCATTGTCAATGCCGCGAAGACTCTATGGGGTGGAGATGCTACCTGCTCTTCAGAAGGGACAATTGTCAATGATTTTTCTGTTGTTCCTGGAGGGGAGTTGAATGCTGTATATTCAAGCCAAATTGGGGTGAGAGATGGGTTAGAGTTGGGTCGCGAAACTTTACTTGCCCAGAGAAAAGCCTCGACCAATTTGATGAAGAAACTACACGTCTGAGACTACGTGGTCAAGTCGTCGTCCAAGTTAGCGTGCTTGAACCCGGAACTTCGTCATGGCGTGTCATAGGTATTATGGCCATCGCGGATCCTATCAAGGAGGGTGCAAAAGCTACTGTAGCTGCGTTGCAAAAACTAGGGATAGAAGTTTGGATGTGTACTGGAGACCATGAGCAAACGGCGATTGCAGTTGCACTAGAAATGGGTATTGATACAGAAAGCGTTTGCGCAGGGTCACCCCGAGGGTAAGGCAGACCTCGTGTCGCGTCTTCAAAAGAGACGAGGTCGAATTTTCAATGGACAGTCGACAGATCGTCATCGGTCGGTGGTCGCTATGATTGGAGACGGCATCAATGATAGTGTTGCTTTGGCTCGAGCGGATATCGGTATAGCTATTGGCGCCGGCACGGAAATCGCCATAGAAGCGGCAGACGTTGTCTTGGTTCGATCGTCACTTGAGGATGTCGTGGTGGCTATCCATCTCTCTCAGGTCGTATTACGGCGCATAATCGCTAATTTCGTGTGGGCGATGGGCTACAATGTGGTTGCCCTCCCTTTGCTGCTGGTCTGCTGTATCCCTTCACGGGCTATCGACTTCCCCGAACTGGCTGGCTTGATGATGGCTCTCAGTTCGGTAAGCGTTGTTACGAGCAGTCTTTTGCTAAAGAACTACAACAGACCGTCAGTTCTCGCAGATGGCACTATAAGTGGCGGAAGTGGCGTACTATCACGGGTTGCGCTACTGCTCGGCCGTCTTTGGAACAAGCGTCCGTGGTCAGCGGTTTCCCGGTACAAAGATTTACGGTCTATCAGTGATAATTTAGAGCTTGTGTAAATAACAGGAGAGTGGTCGTACTAAACTACATTTTGATAGGAAGTGATTATGATAGTGACCGTTCAACAAATTGTCTTGCAGCTTCCTTAACCCGTTCTTGCGTTTCTTCTGTTCCGTGTTGTTCTTCAAAAGCATACCATTTCTTGAAAAAGCTCTTCATTTTCTTATCGGGAAGTTTCAATGAAACAGTCTCGTCCGCAGGGTTACACACCCGCTCGAAGAGGGAACGCGCAACAACGGTGTCACCATGTTTGACTTCTTTGTCCGTGTAAACAAAAAATATGTCAAGTCGCTTTGGTGCTTTCCGCAATAGACCGTCAAACAGTGTTCTACCCTTTCCACATCTCCGTACTCAAACACGAGTTGGGCGAACTTGAACAAAGTCTCGGTGTGCTTGTAAGAAGGAAGTGATAGAACAGATTTCTTGGACACGGATAAAGCGTCTTCTTCCCTTTTGTTCTTCAGCAGGTACTCCATGTGCGCAAGCCAAACTGTCTTCTTAGTTCTGAATTTTTGCACATCCTGAGGTAGATGTCGTCAATCCTCTGCACTGTTGCGAAGGTAGAAGAACCAACACCCTTTTCCAGAATCTCGCTAAATCTTAGGTGTACGTGCTTTGGATTGTTGTGTTGACACGCCCTTTCGAATGCTTCGTTGATACTGCTTTCTGTTCCGTATTTCAACTCCAAAGTCAAGAGAGCGCACCACACATTCATCTTCTCGCTTTCCTCGCGAAACTCGATTTTGCCAAAAGCGCGATTCGCCACCTCGCGAGCAGCAGAAATGTCTGCCAAAGAAAGGTGAAAAGCCATGAACCGTATCCACAACTCAGATGAATTTGGCTCATTGGCAATGAGGCGCTCAAAATCAGCTTCAGTTTCGGGATTCTCGTCAGCAGTTCCATCTGCAAGGGCACTTTTCTCTTCGCGATTTCACGTTCTTCTTTCCGCCGCTGTGCTTGCTTCCGACGAGACTTGTGAGATGTCTTCAGAGGATCAGACTCTTCATCAGAATCGCTTGAGTTCTCATCTGAATCATTATCAGATCCAGATGCTTCATTATCACCTCTATCGCCCCAATCAAACCCGACGTTTGTATCCATCAACTTGCTTGACGGTTCTGTTTTCTTTGACACGGTTCCCGTGTCGTCTGCAGATGATGAAGAGCTTGAGGTGGAGGACTCATCGTCGTTTCCTGAAGAGCCTTCCGAGTCCGAATGAAGCTCCACATCCATCGCTCCTTCATCTCCAGAATTTTCGTCGTCATCGGACATCATTTCAATGCCGTGCTCGACCGAGGAACCAGTGGCACTATCATCGTCATTAACAAAATGACTGGCCTTCAGACTAAAGCCAAGTTTTTCGATAAATCATCCTTCTTCAGAACGAGAAGCTTAACCTTGTCCCCAGGGTCGTAAAGGTTCGAGAGACTTCGGATAAATTTATCACTGCACTCACTTTTGTGGGCCAGTCCTGAGACATCACTACCGTCAATGCGAACAAACACACCATAGTCTTCCAGACGAGTGACTGTTCCAGTATACTTCTGCCCTAGTTCAATGTCTTCAAACTTAAGCTTGTCGTCGTTCTCGAGGAGAACAGACTCGCGAAGATCTAGATCCACGATGTGCTTAGTCTTGCCTTTTTTCTCCACTGTTACGACAGACTTGACTTTACCAACCACAAGCCGCTGCTGAATCCATAGAGAGAATCAACAGCATTTGAATGAAGACGATGTGTTTCAACATTTTGTATAAGTTTTATGATTTTCTAAAAGTGGATTATCTCTTGGTTTGCTCGAAACGGTTCAAGATTTTGAAACAAGATTTTGTGAGCAACTTGTCGTCGAACGCGGACCTCGGTTCGAAGAGTTGGAGTGAGCGGAGAGAGTTGAGTTGCAAAAAAATGATCCGATGACTGCCGTTAAAGCGAAACATTTCTTGCACACAAATGTTGATACTGGTAAAGTCACAGGGGATTTTGCACTGTCTTTTTTTTGTTTCAACGGTACGTTCTAGACATTTTTCAGATGACTCTCATCATTAATATATCTACAAACATGTATATCTGGATACCAGCGCGCCCGAACAAATTTTGTCGGACCACGTCCGTTTGAAGGAAGCGTCGAGTACTTCGTGCGGTACTGTTTTTAATAACGTCACGGTCGTGCGTCGAGTCCTGTTCGTGATCCAAGAACATTATGAGTCCCGTCATATCCGTACGTCGCAACCCTAACCTTGCGGGAAATTCTAGTTGGAACCGTGGACGACGCATTCTCGTTTGGCGCGCAGCCAGCACCAGCAAAGCACTAAATAAGCAGCGATCTTATTCATTCCTTCAGATCCAAAACTTTGTCACGACAATACAAAAGCAAAGATTAGCAACCCTCAAAAGCATGCCAGCAACCAGAAAATCCCTTCCTCCCAGCAAGAAGGAAGACCCAGACAATATGCAGGAGGAAGAGGCAACCTCGTCTCCGTCGCGAACATCAGCGCAACTCAAATGCGCGCACTGTGAACGCGAGTTTACAACTAAATACGGATTATCGTACCATGTCAATAACTTTGTTTGTCGACCCGAGGAGCGGCCTGCTGATGACAAGAGTGAAGGTTCAGCACAGGAACCAGGTTCACCGCCGACGTCTCGCCTAAGCCCAAGCAAAACGAGGCAAGAAAGCGACCGAGGAGGAGAAAACATGCCCTCACTGCGGTACGGTATTTACAAGTTTGTATGGTTTGAACTATCATTTGAAGAAATTGGTCTGCCGACCTGATGAACGACCCGATAGTTCTGAGCATGCCGAAAACTCCGACTCATCGGAAGCGGAGGAAGCAGAGCCAATGCCAGTGTCAGCAACGAAGGGTTCACGAGCACGAAGTCGTTCCAAACCGGTGAAAAAGCGATTAAAGGAGGAGTCGGACCAGTCAATTGCCTCTGACTCGGAGACTGAGACGGAGGAAGAGCCAGCCAACGAAGCTAGCCGGAAGCTTTCCAGTCGACGGGCAAAACCTGTTATCAAAGAGGACGATAATGAAAGCGAGTACGATGGGGATCAAGACGCCGAGCTTGAAGTAGATGGAGCACCAAGCGGGTCTCGGAAACGACAAAGACAGACGAGATATCCCATTGTCCTCATTGTAATAAAATGTTCAAGTCGACTCGTGCACTAAGTTATCACGAAAAGAATTTTGTTTGTCGGCCGCAAGAGCGTCCAGATGGGCCAGTTCAAAAGGGCAGACGAAAAGTAGAAGAGAATGATGAAGGAAAAAAGAAGTATAAACGATTTCGTGGGGCTGAGGAAGCTCGTACA
>BROJ01000215.1:0-34698 GCA_026008555.1 Fistulifera pelliculosa | reverse complement strand
CAAGGGGTTCGGCTGTCCGACATTTTGGATCGAGCTGGCCTCGGAAATCCGATCGAAGCCGAAAACATGGAATCAAACACGTAGTCTTGGAGAGCTTGGATGGAATGATGGCAAGTATTGGCATCGAAAAGGCCTGTAATCCATTTGGTGACGTTATTGTTGCATACGAGATGAACGGAGAGCCCTTGCCTCGTGACCACGGTTTCCCACTGCGAGTGATCGTCCCGGGTTATGCGGCTGTGCGCAATGTCAAGTGGGTCACCAATATTTCAGTGTCACGAGAAGAAGCACAAGGTCCCTGGCAAAGAGGTTTGAACTACAAGACTTTGCCACCAGGTGTTACGGATGCTGGAAAAATCAATCTAGACCAGATGCCCAGCATGACCGAGGTCTCTGTGTTTTCGGGTATAACATCACTAGGACCGTTGAGAATTCCCAAAGATGTGAAAGAGGGTGACACAGTTCACTGCAAGGTCAAGGGATGGTCGTGGGCTGGCGGTGGACGCAACATTGTGCGAGTGGACGTGACCGGCGACGGTGGCGAAACGTGGGCAACAGCAGAGCTTTTGGAGGATCCCAACAACCCTTTGGTCGAGCATGGGCGTGGACGTTTTGGGAGTGCAAAGATGTTCCTGCGGTTGTGGTGAAAGATAAGGAAACGGGAAAACTAAAGGCTCAGATAGCGAGCAAGGCCGTTGATTTGGCGTTCAATGTCCAACCTGAATCTTGTAAGCATACGTGGAATGTCAGAGGATTAGGAAATAACAGCTGGTATCGTGTTGACATCCCTATTGAGTCGCGCAAGAATCGATACTCGAATTAATAACAAAAAACTATTCTGTAGAGGGCCAGTCGTTTGGTTCATTAGCTTGAACATTTATTTTAGCGCCGTGTCTGCGAGTAGATTATAGAAGTTGTGCTCGCAGTAAAATCCATTCATGAATCTATGACTGGGACGTGGCGTCGTCCTCCGTAGCATTAGTTGTCTCCGCCTCGTCGCCTGGCACAGTATCTTCGACCCAGTCTTCGTTGCTAAGTGTGGCCGATAAGTCAGCGATGGCACTTTCAAAGTCTTCCGACGTGACTACACATTCCTCCATCAGAGACATACCCTGGATTCGAAGAAAAATCTTCTACCGACCGCTCCAGCGCATGACTTGCCGCCGCCCTTGTGATGCCCGTCAAAGCCGCCCCCGAAAATCCATCGCACCGTTCTGCGAGTCTCAGGAGCAACTCTTCGTAGGTTGGCAACTCCTCCACACGAGATTGACTTATTCGCGAAGCAGCAGATTCGGCTGGTGCGTCTCGGACTAAAAGGCGTCCTGCCTGGTGCATATGCCGTGTGAACTCGCAAAATACTGACCCGTTGTTCCGTGGTTCGAGGAGGTGGCACTTCGATTTGAACTTCAAATCGTCCTGGACGCAGCAATGCTGGTTCAATCAAGCTCCGTCGGTTCGTTAAAGCAATCACCAAAGTCGGAACACTCAGTGGGTCTATTCCATCCATTTTCGCAAGCATCTGATTTACCACACTGTCGCGAGCGACTCCTGCATCACCCTGGCTGCTCGCTTTTCCACCAGTGCCTCCTCTTGCTCTTGCAATCGCATCAAACTCATCCAGAACTGATCGATAGAACTATAGTTGAGGTTCGAATGTCGCTGAAAAAAAGATAAACTGTACTTACCAATAATATGGAGCGCAGCTTTGAAATTGCTTCTCCATTGTCCGCTTCCCTATCCGAAACGTGTCATATATGGGCGGAGGATTATCGAAAATGTCTCGGAGATTCTTTTCGCTCGATCCCACAAACTTGTCCATGATTTCCGGACCCGATACTACCGAAATTGGTCTTGAGAGAGAATATGATGAGCACAGTGAAGAATCGTTTTCAAAGCATAAAGCGACACAAACCATAATAAACGTACCGAAGAGGAGACAGAATACGACCCAACGTTCTCGCCACCAGAGTCTTGCCACATCCCGGTCGACCATACAACAATAAACCACGCACCGGATGAATCCCCAGCTCACGAAGTAGACCAGGCGGAGCCGCCAACGGCGTCCATATGCGTCGTTTGATTTGTGACAAGACATCGTCCAAACCACCAATGGTGGCCGAGCAAAGTTCGGCGTTCCACGCACGTGCAATTTGACTCGATACTTTGATCGAGGCTTGTTCGTACGTCTCGAAATCTGAAACTGTTGATGAGGATGATGGTTCTGAGGAAGCTGTGTTCATGTGTTTCTGCAGAGTGACCTTGTCTTGCACCGATTGTTCCAGACGGGGATCAATCATCTGTCCCAACAGTATACTAGTAGTATCTGGTTTGTTCGGTTCACTATTATTTGCGCGACTACTCAATGCCGAGCGGGCGCCCTCCTTCTGGTTCGCCTGCTGAAACGATTTCTCCCACGCTTGACGTTCTTGCGCTTGCTGTCGTCTCTGCTGTGAATTGTCCGGCAATGGCAATCCTGCTCGCTGCAACAATCGCTGTGCCTGTTCCACCAATTCATCCTCATGTGCCTGTACTTGGATCTGTTCCAATATATTGTACGCGCGTTGTTTGGTAGCCGGGTTGCCTGTCATGATATACTTGTCCAAACAGGATGTTAAATTGTCGTACAGTCCTTGAATGTACACGCGATTCTTGTCGGGCAGCGTCGTCGTTTCCTGATGATGATGATGATGATGATGATGATTCCCGTCATTGCAAATTGCGTCGAAAGTCGTTTGTTGTTGTTGAGAAGAAAAAGAAAGGAAGCAGTGCCGTGAAACGACAAGCACAGTACTCCAAGCCAAAGGAAGGTGCGCCCCGGCAAGGAGCGTCTTTTCCGAATGGTGGTTGTGTTCATCATCTCAGTTGTCTGCTGCGCGTCCTTTGGCAAATTTGAAGCGCGATGTTGCGAGCTTTGAAACAAAATAGAAAGAAAGAAAGAAAGAAAGAAAGAAAGAAAGAAAGAAAGAAAGAAAGAAAGAAAGAAAGAAAGAAAGAAAGAAAGAAAGAAAGAAAGAAAGAAAGAAAAAAGAAAGAAAGAAAGAAAGAAAGAAAGAAAGAAAGAAAGAAAGAAAGAAAGAAAGAAATATAGAATCGGATGTTCTGAAAATAAAGAAACACGAAACGCCGTTCGCCTTGTTGCAACAGAGCTGGAACGCGGCTTCTGTTGTGATGGAAATTGCGCGGGTCTGAAGAAGAAAAAGGCATGAGGTGCGCCGAACTATCGAACGTCGTTCAGGTATCTAGAATGCATGATGCAGTACGTGATACTTAGTCACGAGTCTTTCATTCGTGACCCATCGACCCGCATCAAACCTCAACCCCAATACAAGTGCATCATCAAAACTCAAAGCGGTCTGCGTAGAGATGCGTCCCGGTACGGGAATTTCCCGTTTAAATGGATTTCTGCGCCACACTTTTTTATTCGACCGACCAAGCAGCCAAAGTTCAAAAGTCATAAGCCGTCCGTTGAGGATGATTCACGAATAGACAATCTTACTCAGTCAGATAGATTATGCCCCTCGTTGAAACTTAAGGAGTTATGTCATATGGTAACAAAAGCCTTTGACGCTACGACCTACCACCTACCAGTAACCAGTAACGTGGCGAGACGCGAGACGTGCCTGTCGCGACTGTTTATTCACCTGCCCCAGTGCCCAGTGGCCTAATCAATCAACGGTCGTGGATAAAGAAGCGCATCCGATTTGCTTACATTCCATCCTCATACTCATGTTTCCACTGATTCATGTTTTGTTCGAGCAGGTTCGCGTGGACTAAAGGGTCATTCCCAGTTCCATAAATGTCCCTCGAATCCCCATAATGTGTGTACTATGTACCAAAGACCACGTGCGACGCTCATGGTCAGTGGTCCGTTGTATCACGTATCACTGCGTCATTGTTTCTGTAACTGGTACACATGCGCGCGCGACATTGTTCCGTCAATGTTGGTGCAGAATGCGAAAAGAGAGAGACAAAAAAAAAGACTCTTTTCCCAAGTTATTGGATTGACTTCTCGTTTTCACGAAAACAACAACATCATTGATAAGAAAGGATGAATACCGACTCTTCGTTGGATCAATCGCTTGCTATTCATCAAGACGAAGAAAAGACAACGATGCGATGGGAAACGGTCCGCAAGCGCGGAATTGATAGCACTGCGGGCGGCGGTAAGTGTCGCGAAACGTCATGAGATAGTCAAGGATGCATGCAACTCGTTTTGCTGATACTTTTCGTACAACCCAGCCGTCAAAAATGCCAAGCGAACCAAGCAGACAGATGAAGCAAACGTTGTCAAACAGTCGGTCAAAGTTGCCGCCAGCAAGTTCAAAACGTTCCCGGAACGGTTGATGGAGATTCTCGAAGAAAAGCCCAATCTCCAAGAAGCCATCTACTGGCTCGAAAATGGGAGCGCCTTTGCGCTGTTGCCTTATCCATTTGCCGCAAAGGTGTTGAATGTTTACTTTCAAGGCGCCAAACTAGAGTCGTTTACTCGCAAGCTGAATCGTACGTATGTCTCTTTAAATAAATACTCGATGAATTGAGATTTGGGGTCTCTCACCACAATTTCCTCTTTTTTCTTTTCTTTTACAGGCTGGGGATTCAAACGCATTTTTGATGATGAGTACGATCCGGAAGCGTACGTGTATCAGCATCCCATGTTTCAAAGAAGTCGACCGGAGCTGCTCCAAAACTTGACGGGGTCGAATGGCAAGAAAAAAGGAAGCGCCAGTGAAGCAACAGCAAAAGCCAGTTCAACCCGTGCCCAGCACCAGTACACCACGTAGCTTCCAACCAAATAAAATAATGTACCGACCATGCAGTCGGTCATGATGCAAAGACCATTCCTCATGAACAGCAACAACAACAACAACAACAACAACAACAACAACAACGCATTGTCTCACTCTCTGTCACCCCAACTGTCCTTTGTGGTGGTACCCAATACTACGAATAATAATAACAACAACATGCAAAGACCCAACAACAATATCAATACCACGAATCATCTCATGTCGGTCAATCATCATCCACTCCTACACCACCAGCAGTTCCTCGAACAGCAACGCCTGCGGCAGCAGCAGCTTCTCTTTGCTCAACTACAGGCCGCGCGAGGGAACAACAACAACTCATGTCGGTGCAGGAATTACAGTTTCTGCAAGCACAACAAAATGCCAATCGCGTTCGGATGTTGCAGCAATTGCAACCGCCTTCGCCGGCACCGGCTCCTACCAGTATGTAATAGGCAGAGATGAGCCGATTTTGGTGTTTCGCAAAAAAAACAATCAAAATCATTACACTTTTAACATCATAAATAGTATACAAACAAATATATCCCCTCTTGTACTACCGTATTCGTTTCAACCATCCGTCTTGATCACGTGCAGCCTCGCATTGGCATATTCCAACGCTCGATTGATCTCTTCTTCTTCCTTGTGCACCGGACTGATGGGACACAAACTATAAATGATCATTTGCAACACAATCTGACCAAACAGTCCAATGACACCCAAGAGAGAGAAGCTTCGGTTCCATTACATATTGATGCAATGTGACGAACCAAAGCAGCATGCCAACTCGCGCCAATTGTGCGATGGCAATGACAACTGGCGAGTACGATTCCTTCCATGCTTTCAATAGATTTTCGTAACCACTGTGCGCCAAAATCAAAACATCCTGACAAAACCACACGACGGCCATGCTGCCCGAAAAGAAAATGGCAATCCTTTGTTGACGATCTTCCGTATCAAAGCGCAGCGCACTGCTGGAAGAACCAGCCAATTCACGCTGAAACAGCATGGTGAGCAAATTGCGGCTGCCATTATGTTCATTGTAATAAGCAGACGTCGTATTGTCATGCCCCGCAGTAGTAGTACTAGTAGCAGTAGTAGTATCCTTGTACCCACTGTCATGCCCATGTTGTTGCTCTTCGTACACAAATTCGTACAAGAGCATTTTAAAGGACGCCCCCAACACAATCAACGACGCCGAATAAAACATCATGGTTGTCGTATGCAGAATGGCACCGTAGATACTCCGCCGCAACGCATGATGATCCGGATCGTGCGGTTGTGAAATGAAATGCAAATACTCGACCATGATAATGGAAAGAACCCCGCAAAGAACGTGGAATAGTATCCCGAATTGTGAATGGGTTCCACAATGAGCAACGAGTACCGTTTCTCCCAGCATGAGCATCGTCCATTCTCCGTAGCGATGAATGGCATATTCCACATTGATCGGAACTACCGATCGCTTGTGATCCCATTGCAACAAATCCAGCGCCATTTGCCGCATGGCATGAAACAGAATCATCCACAGAGAAGACGCGAGCAGTAGATAGATGGCCACATGATCGGTGGTGGGACTGTCTGGTGTACTCCTCTTTTGCTGCCTTGTTCTGCCAATTGGCGCCGTCGATGCTCCGTTGTGCTATTGCTATTGTCGTTTGTATCATAATCACCATCCATAGAATCACCACCATTCCTATAATATTCACGCCCCGAATAAATCACCGCCGCCAGCACCAACACAAAGGGAACACCGACAATTTGCAGTGTCGTCACCGATGTATCAAAGGCGGCGGGTTCGAGTCCTACTTTTTGTTGTTGTTGTTGTTGTTGGAATGATTGGAGATTGTGTTGTTGTTGTTGTTGTTTCAGGATGGCTCGTAACATTCGTTTCTTCCGGTGCATTGTCGTCGTCTCCCAAAGAAGGATGATTCTCCTTTTCACCCTCTTTCTCATCCTTCCATTTGATTTGATTCTCGGGCAAATACAATTGACAATACATGATTTCAAAACAGGATATCAAATGTAAAAAGAGACAAACAGCAATTGACAAGGAGAACAAGAACATGTCGCGTGATGCTTGTGACCGCATCATGGCCGGCCGAATGTGCAAGACGGCACACGCCAGTGCCAGAAAGCGCAACGTAGCATGAACAGTTTCGTACAATGTAAACGTCGAGTAATGAAACCGGCCATCCCGCAACAAATGCAACATCCACAAGGACTGAATCGAAAAGAAACAACTCAACAAATACAGCAATCCTTCCAGCGTCGGATCTTCTCGTAACAGCTGTCCGAGATTGTACGCGGCGGCGACGTAGAACAAATCGAGAAAAATATCTCCCAATTCTTGTGGTGGGGATGGCGGTGTTGAAGTTCGCCCCAGCGATGCCGCTGTCGAGGTGCTCGATAGAGTGGAATAAGAGTTGTGGCAAGTAGATTTGTTGGGGAAGGAGAAACGACGATGTGAGGCGTTGCAAAGATCGTGTTGCCGTGGCCGGTGGCATCGTTGTCGGTGCTGTGTCTTCTTCTTCACCATCATCATTTGTGTTCACATGCGTATCCTGTTGCATTCTCTGAAAAAATATATAGACTAGACTAGAACAAAGTAAATCGAATTGAACCTCTCTTTTTTTTTTATATATTCTTGTTGCTTATATTTATGCATAGAAGAAGAATAGCCGCAACCCATCGTCGTCCGTCGTCGTCGATAAAACAAAAGGAAGGGCGCGAAATAATAAACGAACGATATCCGCAAACGCGCACGCCGGCGGGGCGGGAGCGTTTCGCGCCCGTCCGTCCGTCGGAGGGTGCGCGCATTTGTGTTTTTTATAAAATAATAAATCCTATTGCATCGCATCGCATCGCATAGAATATAATATATTATCAATTCAATCATACGAGTATGACAACCATCGACACTACTACAAATAATACTAATAATAATACAGTCGTGTGGAAACACATTGGCTTGCACGGCCATTCCATGGGCACGTTGACGATCACGAAAGAACGCTTGACGTGGAAAGGTGCCTTGACGGGAGGCACCGCGGACGACAACAAAGACAATCATTATTATGCGGGTACCATGGTACGGAGTATTCCTGCCAAACAAATTGCCGCAGCACAGTGGACAGTGTTTGGACGAAGTGGGCATTTGCGAATTCAAACCAAGTCGGATACTATTCATGGGGATGGTACTACTACTACTACTACTAATAATCATAAAAGTAATTTGGCCCACGAACTCCGATTCGACGGATTCCCCGCCAATGATGTCGATGTATTGAAAGATGCCTTGCAAGAACAATACGGCATTGTTTTGCAAATGCACAACATGTCGGCGGCCGGCACACAGTACGGTTTGACATCAGTCAAGAGCAAGAATCATCTATTGGTCTTTCGCCATTGTGTGCTCGATGAAATGAATGAAGAAGGACAAGAGTTTGAACCGCGGGCACAAGACGAAATGATGTCATTGAATTTGGCCGAAGTCAGTCAGTGTGTATTGCCCGGAAACAACCGGAATGAAATTGAAGTGCAGTTTCCCGAATCGGATGCGGTGGAAGCGGGGACCGATCAGTTGGGTGCGTTCCGAACATGTGTCATGTATATATTAGTTGTACTTTGTGTGTGTGTGTGTGTATCTCATCTCATATGTTCCAAACATTCTCTCATACTTTCTCTCTCTCTCTCTCTCTCTACAGTCTCGATTCGCTTTTACATTCCCCGATTTGGAGGCCGATCCGTCCGACAAGACGGCTCCCACGGCCGCGGAATTGCTGCAAGCCAAAATCATGGCCACGGCCAATGTGCGCAAGACGACGGGAGATGTCATTTGTACGTTTGATCCATCCAAGGGCACCTTTCTCACACCCAGAGGGCGTTATGGGATTGAATTGTACGATCGATTCCTCCGTCTCAGAGGACAAAAGTACGATTACAAAATCAAGTACGATGATATCAATCGTCTGTTCTTGTTGCCGAAACCCGATGAAGTGCACATGGCCTTTGTCATTGCGTTGGACAAGCCCATTCGACAGGGACAACAGCGGTACCAGTATTTGGTATTGCAGGCGCCCAAAGAGCCGGATGAAGTGACGATTGAATTGGACGAAGAAACGTTGGAACGCGAGTACAAGGAGAATTGCAGCCCGTGATGCGGGTATGCTCTCTAATTTGATTGCCAAGACATTCAAAGTCATTTCGGGCAAAAAGTGTTCATTCCAGGCAAGTTTGCCAATTCGAACGAACAGGCATGTGTCAAATGCGCGGTGCGTGCCAATGAGGATTGTTGTATCCGTTGGAGAAGCAGTTTGTGTTTATTCACAAACCGCCGATTATCATTCGGTTCAATGAAATTGAAAGTGTCGAATTTCAGCGATACGCCGGTGGTCAGGGCAGTACGCGCAACTTTGATTTGTGTGTCAATTTGAAAGATCCCGATCAAAGTACCAAGGAATACATTTTCTCCGGTATTGATCGATCGGATTATGCGGGTTTGTACAACTTTTGAATGGTAAGCAAATTCCCATTAAGAACTTGCAAGGAAGTGGGTTTATGGAAGAAGAGGAAGTCAAGACGGCTCGAAAGCCTGTTTACAATGAAGACGAAATCTTTGGACCGGGTGGTGGTGGTGGTGATGAAGAAGCGTCGGAGGATGAAGATTATGACGAAGATGCGGCAGCCGCGGACGAAGCTCCCGGTTCCAGTGACGATGATGATGACAGTGATGAGCTGGATGATGACGAAATGGGATCCGAAGTGGATGAAGAATTGGATTCCGATTTGGAAGAACACCGCAAGTCCGGCGCGGCTCCGAAAAAAAGAAACCAGCCGCCGCCAAGCGCAGTCGCAATGACGATGATGACGACAGTGATGATGAAAAAACCCAAAAGGGCAAAAAAGGCGAAAAGGATCCAAACAAGCCAAAGGGAGCTCTGTCGTCGTACATGTTCTATGTGACAAAGAATCGAGACAAACTCAAGGCTGAACAACCGGACTTGTCGTTTGGCGATTTGGTAAGTTTGCAATGTGTTTGTGCTTATTGTGCTTTCGAAATTCTACTCGTATTCCATTAGAACCCTTCTCAATTTTGAAATTGTTGCGCGTTCTACACATACAGGGCAAGGAGCTTGGTATACGATGGAAGGCAATGAGCGCGGCCGACAAGATTCCATATGAAGAAATGGCCACGAAGACAAGGCCCGCTACCAGGCCGCCATGAAAGACTACACACCGCCGCCTAGCACGGGAAAGCCACCAAGAAGAAAAGGACCCCAATGCACCCAAGCGTAGCAAGACCAGCTTTGATTTCTTCGCCGACGAGCAGCGCGCCAAACTCAAAAGGAAAATTCTTCCATGACATTTGGTGAAACGGCAAAGAAAATTGGAGAAATGTTCCGTGCACTGTCGGCCAGCGAAAAGAAAAAGTACGAGGAAATGGCACAAAAGGACAAGGAACGCGTCAAGAAAGAAATGGCAAATTACAAATCTGTTTTGGAAAAAGGCAACGACGATGGAAGTAATGATGATGCGGAAAGTAGTGACGACAGTGATGGTGTCAATGATGCAGGAGGAGATCACGATGATAGCGAAGATGACGATGATGATAGTGATGACAGTGGATAGGCCTGCTACATCACAATAATAATAATTATAAAAAGAACATAGTTTGCAAAACAGTGCGTGTTCGTTTGTCTATTATGGTCGACTCGAAACTCGACGTGTAAACGAGCACCCATTGAACGCTTACGAAGAGGATTCACCATCCATGTTGTAAACAACAATATGATCATTGGTCAACGATCCGAGATACAATTCATTTTTATGAACCGTCACACCCGAAATCATTTGAACGTGCGACGCCGTCGGATCTTGAATGTAATCGATCGACCCCGTTTCCATGTGGACGCGAACGACACCGGTATAAGACGGAACCACGCGCGGCGCCATGGAACGCGGCAAATGCCACAGCAGACTTCGGACCCACTGTTCGAAAGGTTGCGGCAATTTCATCAAGAACCGATGAATCGGAGCAAAGGAATTGACAATGGCGCCAAAGCAACACGTGCTAGTTTTATTCAAGACAGCACAATCGACATTATCGACATACCCCGTCATTTGATCGGCGTCGACCAAAATCTTGGGTTGCAAATACTCGGAGGGTTTGAATAGATCAGTATTGGTTGTTGCTTTGGACAAATCGTACTGCAACAATCGAGTCCCAAACGTTTCCGCCACGACCAACCATTCTTCGCTGACAGGATCGACTGCAATTCCATTGGCAAAATGAATCTGATCGGCCAAGACTCGCACTTGTTTTGTCTTGATGTTGTATTCACACACGCGCCCCGTGGCTATACCTCTTATCAAATCCAATTTACTCGCATACAAGGTATCCCATACCCAATGTCCGTGTTTGTAGATACGATCGGGAGCAATGTCACTGGAATCTGTGAAATAGACATTGCCTGTCTTGGGTCCGACCGCCACGGAATTGACGTAGAATAACGGCGACTCGTACGTATTCGTTCCATCTTTCATCATCCAAACAGTGACTGTATTGGCCACCAATTCGACATGACTCTTGGGATTGTTAAAATTCCGCAACCGCGTCAATCCCAAGGCCGCATCAGCAATGTACAGTGTATTCTTTTCGTGCGGAGTAAATCGTCCTCCCAAAGGTCGTCCTATTCCCAAATCCTTCCAAACTTTGGTTTCCACCACTTGATGATCTGTATTCGCTAAAGTTTTCTTATTCTTGTTATTCATTAGCAACTCGACTAGTGTTCCGTGTTCGGTCAAGACCAACCATTGGTTCTTTCGTCCAATGACGACAGTCTCGGGCCCCGGCACTACTGCAGAATCTTGAAAATACAATTTGCGCACATTTTGTTGTTGCAACGATCGATTGTTGGAATCAATGACAGCCGATTGAAATGTATGCTCTCGTACAGTAATAAACTGCTTGCGAAAGAACCACAACAACATCAGACAAGCGAGCAAAGGACGCGATACTGCATTGCGTCGTGCACGATGCCGTTGCAGTCGTTCGAAGAGTCGAGCGTCATTTGTATTACTTTTGTTCCATGCAAAATTCTGGGCACGTTTGCGGCGATTGCGGAATGTCATGATAGAGTGTGTATTGTTTGTCAATAATAATACTAATAGACGAAAAAGGACTTCAATGAAGCAATGCAATGCAATGCAATGAATGGAAGCAATAATGTGACGAATGTAATAATTAATAATGTCGTCTTATTTTTTGTTTGTTTGTTCAACTGTATGAAAGGAAATCGCATCGACCGCTGTTTCGAGATAAGCGAGTGACGTACATACGAGCGGTCATAGATGTAGAGGTCCAAGAGAATAGTTCACAATTTTACGTGTCTGTTTACTACACCGTCTTATTATGGGTTAAAACCGGGGTTTTGCAAAAGACCATGAGAACACAGTAAATGAGGGTAATTGATGCCTTTATGTATAGAATACGGTGTTTCTAACGTTGTGTTTGCAACGGCGCGGCTTTGCCGTGTCGGAGAGGTGCATAGAGTCATTGCACAGTGAATGGTCGTCGAGGACGACGTGACAGAACAAATGGTTATTTGGTCGCATTCGTGGCAAGTTTTGGCCACAAACAGTGATTCAGGATATGACTGGCTGTGTACTTGAGCCTGTGGTCTTAGAATTGCTGAAGAGGAGGACAGCACGCTTGAGATGCGGCGACGTTTTCGATATCGACAGTTTCTGGCTCTGTCGACGATGCGTCGTGCCACGGTGACTCTGTCACTTGTTGGTCGCGTAGGGGACGCCTTATGCACAGTCTGTTATCCTTTAATGCTGGAAATAATATAGTCAAGTATTTAAAAGCATGACTTGTGTCTGTAGCCTCATCGTGAGGACCATGGCGCACACTCCCCTGCGTAGCAAACCGCCTTGGGCGAAGAGGGAAATGCCGATAGAAGAGGCGAAGGCGAGAAGGCCTTCACAAAGATTCGAAATTTTCGTCTCCTGGTGCGGTGTCTCTTTGGTAGCCGCTACCTAAGTAAATGGACAATTTCGGTTCTGGATTGGTGAGCGCACTTAGGGGTGTGAATCGTGTTTTCCTAAGTGATTCCAGGTCTTCGAAGGAATTAGTACACTTAAATTTCCTTCCGTTGGCCAGCAACAAGAACAACCAAACGCGAAATTTCGGAAAGCATTCGAGTTTTCCTCTTTCGCAACTGTTACAATTTCGCAATCATTTGCTCTTTCTCGTTTCAACCTCGTTACGCTACCTTCCCTCTCTTCGCATTCGTTACCATGGCTGGCAATCAGGCTGCTTTTAACAACTACTTGCGCGACACCCTCATGATCGAGTCGGCGCTTGCTCGTCAAGCGATCAACGATCAGGGTATCTCCTCGTTCGATGACTTGACTCATCGTAAGGACAAGTATGTTCAGGAGCTGTTCCAGAAGATCAGGAACCCTGGCGGTCAGATTGCCAACCCCGCGTTTGCGCCGGCTGCGCCTGGTGCCGATGCAGCAGCGGTTGCTGCGGCAGCTGCGATTCCTCAGTTCGTCCCCAACCGTGGTGTGGCGATTGAGTCAACCTTGAACTGCGTGTTCGTCAGCTTTGTTACTATCTGTTCCACATGCATCGCATTCAGCGCGAGTTCGTGCCTGGACAGGCGACGCTGGCTCGCTTGGAGCAAGCCTGGATGCTGCATGAGCGCATCGAACGCATGAAGGAAGCTGATAACGGACCGTTCAAGGTAGACCATCTTGCCAAGGTCGAGAATGTCAGGAAGACGATTGAGGATGTTGAAGAGCTTCTTGCAAGCCACTTTGGTGCATACGGTGCGCCGATGTCGTACTTGATTCGAGATAGAGTTGCTTTGGATGATGCGAACGACCTGGGGTACGGTCGTCCGGATGCATTGAGCGAACTTGTTGATCGCACTCGTCATGATGGCAATCAGTTCGAAGAAGACAACGCAGCGTTGTGGGTGTTGTTGCGGCAGGCAACCCATGCGGGCCCTGCTTGGAATTGGACCAAACCTTTCTTAACTGCAAAGAATGGTCGTGGAGCGTTCTTTGCCCTGAAGACTCACTTTCTTGGCAAGACGTTCCAGAAAAGGAATGTTGCACAAGCCGAGTGCGTCCTCGCAACATCGTACTTTGATGGCAACGGAACTTTACGTTCGAGCAATATTGCTCGAACTTGACTGGAGCTTTTCTTGATCTTGAAGAAGCCGGTGAGCCTGCGAGTGAAGAGAAGAAGGTTCGAATCCTTCTGAACAACATTCGCGCACCGGAGCTCCAGATGACAGTGGCACGCATCCGTGGAGATCCTAACTTAGAAGGCAGCTTTCAGAACGCGATGGATCATATCGCTGAACAGAACGATACGCAAAAGCAGATTCAGGCGTCGCAGAAGGGCGTGAATCGGAACATATCGTCTGTTGGTCAAGTGAAGACAAGAGCAGGAACAAGGGCAAGAACAATAGAGGCAAGGGCAAGCAAGGTGGAAAAGGTTTGACGCTACTACTCGCAAGGAGTGGATGAATCTCTCGAAGGAGAAGCAGGAAGAGATCCGCCAAGCACGTCAGAACAAACAGGCAGGTGCAAAGCGAAACGTGTCTGCTGTCGAGACGAAGGATTCTGATTCGAACAAGAAGGGGAAACCTGATGACGACTCTCAGGACACTGGAAACCAGTCTACCGGTGAACAAATGAGTCGTCGCTGACCGCCAGGTCGCCGCGTTGCAGCTTCCTTTCGGCGAGTTGCGGCGGCAGTCCGTCAGACAGGACCGATGAGAGCCGAATTGGATTCGCATTGCGATACCTGTTCGTTTGGTAGCGATGCGGCTCTAGTATATGATACTGGCCAAACTGTGTCGGTTGATCCTTTTCTTGGTTCTCTTGGTACTGTATCGAAGATCCCCATCTGTACAGTCGCGATTGCTTACGACTGTCCAGCAACAATGCAGACGTATGTGTTGTTTTTCCACCAAGCGCTTTACTTTAAAGATTTGACGAAGCATCTGCTTTGTCCGGCCCAGATTCGCCACAACCAAGTCGTGGTTAATGAAGTTCCTCTGTTGCATCTAGCACCAGAAGACCGTCATCACCATTCCCATTCTATCTTGTTCAGTGACCCTCCTCTACATATACCTCTGAAACTGAACGGAACGGTGTCTTACTTGAAACCCGCCGTCCGACTCCCGAAGAATTGGCATCCGATCGCGAGTGCATTCATGTAAACGTGACCTCGGAGGCTTATTGGGACCCTTTGGATCGCTCCAACGGCTCTGCTGAAGATGCTCTTCGTGCTTCTCTTTCCTCCGAGCTACGTTTAGGGGACGGAAAATGATCGGTGCAGTCGAAAGCCATCGGACCGTCGCAGCCATTATTTCGTCGTCGCGTGCATCCGCCGCCTACGATGTTGATTCATATGCCGAAGCTCTATTAGAACGGTCGATCTCCGCAATCTCGTCGAAGAATCGCAAGTCCTGTATCTCTCGGAGCAACTTCGCTCGGCGGTGGAACATAGGACTGGAAACTGCGAAGCGGACTTTGAAGAAGACGACTCAGAGAGCAGTTCGGGACTTGGCGAATGCGTCGGGAACACGAAGATTGAAGCCATTCCACTTCCAGCTTCAGTACCGAGACTGAACACAGAGATGTATGTCGACGTCCTTATCGGCAGTTGTGTGTCTCTGCAAGGGAATAAGTATGCTGCTGTCTATGTCACGGCGTTCCACTGGATCTGTGTTGACCCAATCGAGAAGAAGAGCGATGTTCACCACACGCTAGATAACCTCTTCCGTCGAGTTGGTGTTCACACACTTTGATCCCTGACAATGCAGGAGAGTTAACGGCAGGAGATTTCAGACGCAAGGCGATGAAGGCGCAGGCAGCGATCCATCCGATCGAAGCGCACACGCCGAACGCGAACCTCGCCGAAGACGGCATTCGAGAATTAAAACGGATGTACAGGCGCGATGATTCGAACGAATTCGCCACGTTGTTTATGGGATCTCTGTCTCGTATTCCACGCGTATGTCCGAAGCCATTCTTGCTTGAAGATCAGAGAGCTAGATGGCGAGGTGCCTCAGACAGTTCTTACTGGGGACACAGCCGACATCTCGCACATTTGCGAGTTTGGTTGGTACGACTGGGTCTGGTATCTCTCCCCTGCAGATGAGAACATGGAAAGGAAGCACTTAGGTCGTTACCTTGGCCCCAGTTTTGATGTTGGCGACGCATTATGTGCGAAGATACTGCCAGCGTCGGGAGGATAATCTCAAGGACTAGTGTATTTCCACTGAACGTCGAAGAGCAGAACAGCCAGGCTGTCGATGAGATGAAGGAACAGTTCGAGACTACGCTCCAACAGAAGTTGAAAGATCGTTTCCTACCGTTGGACCCGAACGATATACCGCAAGATGAACTGACTCGAGATGGAATATTATGTTCCGTCAGAACCAGGAGAGGAGGAGCCACCAGAGATTAAAGAAGCTGACGATTTCGATCATGATGCATACGATCGTTATATCACAGCGAGGGTGAGGCTACCTCAGGGGACAGCATGTCTTACGGTACAGTAAAAGAAACGCAAGCGTGACGAAGATGGTAATTTGATTGGTCGTGCAAATGCTAACCCACTGCTTGATACTGCTTTATACGAGGTCGAGTTCGACTCGGTGAAGTCGAAGCATATCATGCCAACCAGATCGCTGAGGCAATCTATGCCGAAGTTGATGACGCTGGTAGAAAGCATTTTGTGTTGCAAGAGATCATCGATTACAGGAAGGAAGCGCATGCTGTGCCCGCGAGTGAAGCGTTCGTCTATCATAATAATCGCAAGTATCCGAAGAAGACTACGAAAGGATGGAAGCTTTGCGTGCAATGGAATGACGGGACAACGTCGTGGGAGAAGCTTAGTGAGCTGCGAATTCACATCCAATTCAAGTTGCCGAGTTCGCTGTCGCAAGACAGATTGCTGAAGAGCCTGCCTTCTCATGGTGGGTTCCATACACCCTCAAGAAGCGCGATCGCATTATCGCTGCTATGTCCAAGCGCTACTACTTCGAGTCACTCAAAAGTATGGTATTGAACTGCCTAAGACTGTTAAGGAAGCCCTCGAGATTGATCGACGAACTGGAACCACGTTTTGGGCAGATGCAATAGCCAAAGAGATGCGTGCTGTCGCGAAAGCGTTCAACATATTGGATGCTGATGCGCCACATCCACCTGGATATACGCCCATAGAAGTACACATGGTGTTCGACATCAAGCCAGACTTTACTCGCAAGGCCCGGCTTGTAGCCGGGGACATGTCACTGATCCGCCAGGTTCGATCACGTATGCAAGTGTTGTTTCGCGTGAGAGCGTGAGAATTGCCTTTCTCCTCGCTGCTTTGAACGGTTTGGATATCATGGCGGCTGACATCGGAAATGCGTATCTGAATGCACCTGTCCGAGAACGCATTTATGTCATATGCGGTCCCGAGTTTGGTCCTGAGTATGAAGGTAGAGCGGCGAAGGTGGTCAAAGCGTTGTATGGATTGAAGAGTTCGGGTGCGGCTTGGAGAGCCTTTCTAAGTGAATGTTTGTTCGACTCGTTGCACTTCTCGCCATGTCGTGCAGATAACGATGTCTGGATCAGACCGGCACAGAAAGCGGATGGTACGCCTTACTATGAGTTGGTGCTTGTTTATACGGATGACATATTGTGTGTGTCAGCGGATCCGAACAGCATTTTGTGTCACCTCGATCAGCACTTTCTGTTGAAGGAAGGATCGATTGGCAGACCTGTTCGTTATCTTGGATCAACAATTGGTCAGCACCAGTTTCCTGGTGACGATAGGCCATGCTGGTCCATGAGTGCGAATGAGTATGTCAAGGAAGCAATTCGAATGTGAGCTTATGGCTGGACAAGAGAGACAGAGCTTTGAAAAGGAAGGTCTCGACTGTTCTACCTCCGAATTGGCGGCCCGAGTTAGATATATCGCCTCTCTGCGATGACGAAGGAATCCAGTTCTATCATTCGCAGATCGGAGTATTGCGATGGATGGTGGAGCTTGGACGCGTTGATATTTGTGGAGAAGTGTCGATGCTCGCGTCGTTTTGTGCAATGCCGAGGGTCGGGCACTTGGATGCAGTCTTGCATGTGTTTGCCTACCTCAGTTCGCATTTGAGATCGAAGATCGTGTTTGACCCAACGTATGTGGACCACCAGAGATCACCGAGACCGGACTGGAGTGATTTCTATCGAGATGCGAAGGAAGTCATACCTCCTGACTGTCCGAAGCCGCTCGGCAAGCCTGTGCAGATCACTTGCTTTGTCGATGCAGACCTGGCTGGGGATCATGTTACTCGTCGTTCACGTACTGGGGTGTTGATTTATTTGAACCGATCTTTGACTGTTTGGTACAGCAAGAAGCAGACGTCAATCGAGACTTCTACGTTTGGTGCGGAGTTCAGCGCCATGAAGACGGCTGTCGAGATGGTCGAAGGCTTACGATACAAGTTGAGGATGATGGGTGTTCCATTGGATGATCCGGCTATTATCAAAGGTGATAACATGTCTGTGATCAAAAACAGTTCGATCCCAGAGTCTGTCCTGAAGAAGAAGTCGAATTCGATTGCGTATCATTACGTGCGTGAACGAGTTGCGATGGGGATTGCTGAGGTGTCGTATGAGCCGACGAAGACGAATCTGGCTGATATTTTGACGAAGATTCAAGGTGCCAACGTGAGAGATCCATTGGTGAGGAGGATTTTGCACCAGTGAAGCAGGCGACAGGTCTATCACTGCTCGGCTAGTTGATAAAGAGGATCGACTGAGCCGGGGACTGAGCCTCCTAGCAACATGGCTAGGTACAGTGGGGATTGAATGTGTATGTTACATGGTTTTCCAAGAGTGGTTTCCATGAAGAGATGAAGCATGGTTTTAAGTTATGTTTTTCCATGAAATGAATGAATGAAATGTGAGACGCGACGAGCCTGTGAAGTTGACGTTTAGAGCGTTTTAGGGGCACGTTGACATCCTACCGGTTATCACCGTGGGGGGACCGAGATAAGCGAGTGACGTACATACGAGCGGTCATAGATGTAGAGGTCCAAGAGAATAGTTCACAATTTTACGTGTCTGTTTACTACACCGTCTTATTATGGTTTGACCATCGCGCGATCGCGCGCACAAGCGTCTGTACGCCGACAGTCTTGTTGTGTTGGTGGTTTTCCGTTTTCGCTGCATTATCGGATTCGCAATCATTCAATAATTCAATTCAAATCAACAAAGTGTCTTTCTTCTTTTATTTGTTTAATTCTTATACTATTATTGATCACACTTTTTTATTATTATGTTTCAATCAATTGTGCATTCGCTCTTTATATCCCGACAGCCATCACTCGCAGCAACGACAACGCTGCGTTGGAAGCACTCGGCGACACAAACCAAACGTCTGTTCAATCAACATCCGGCTCGCTTGCGGTTGTTGAAGAAATCAAGTAGTAATAATAATAATAATAATAATAATAATAATAATAATAATAATAATAATGCAGAAGAAACTACAACAGTCACACGTGAACTGCAATATCCTCCTACCGTGCATGTACCAAAATTCTTGCCCAATGGATGGTCGGCGCCGCCTTCTGCTGATACTGTATTGCCGACGTATCCCTTTTCCGTGTCACGGACACGCAACAAACCACAGGATGCGATTGGTTTCTTGCCCGTCTATACCAAACATCGGTACGTGAAAGAAACATGTTGTAGAATACTACGGTAGTCATGATGATAGGATTCCTGCACATACATACATCTCAACAACACTCTATGTTTATTATCCAACAGCAAAGACGGCACCAAAGTCACGACCCGCATCAAACAAGTTTCCGGCGATCGACAAGTCTTTTGCAGGAATTGCAGGCTTTGACCAATTCGGGTATTCGGGTGAGAACGGGTGGGACGATTGAAGTGAATGGGAATTATGCGCGTCCGATTCGGCAGTGGTTGGCGGGGTTGGGGTTCTAAAATGAAATATGAGTAGTGAGAGTAATGAGAATAATATATAGGCAGTCTTCTTGCAGAATAATTCATTCGAATCATTATTATTAGCAAGAAATGAAATGAAAGAATGTTATCTACTAGGATAATACGTTCGAGTTCGAGAGACTGCCGCTCTAGCATCCTCGCTCTCGTCGTTCCACGGGACCGTCTGTTCGCCGACCGACACGGCTTTTGTGAGAAGAATGAATAATATAAAGCAACAACAACAACAATTCGATATAAAATCAAAAGGATGTATTATTCGTGTCATTGATCTCTACAAGACGAATTCAGCAACGAAGCACTTGAAAGGCAATCCAAACAGTAGTTATAATATGAAGTCTCGAAACGAGAGCAGCCGCAAGCGAAACAAACGAAAAGGGACGCTTCTAGCTCTCGTGTTGGGATTCTTGTATACTTGCAATGAAATCATCCCAACACGAGCGTTCCTTCCCATTCGTCCTCCTTTATCCCTTCATCATCATCGAAGAATACTCGACAACGAAGCCCGCAGCACACCATTCGTACTTCTTTCTACAAATAATAGTACAGCTGAAGATCCAGGTGCTTTGGAACGATATCGAAAACGACAATTGCGAAGGCGGCGTCAAGGCAAATCACAACAACAGCAACAAAGACAAAGACGAATCACCAAAATCGAACAGAACATTTCAGTCTCGGAACAAATTGAGGTCGCTGATGACGAACAGAGAAATGGATCATCGTGGCAACGGACGATTCGCTCACCTGCACCGTATGCGATGCACCACGAGGATGACGATGAGGAGGAGCTCTTTCCACATCAACAACAACAACAACAAGAGGAAGAAGAAAGTTCACTCATATCACAGCATTCTGAAAACAACAGTGGGAGCGGTTCATCCTCCGTACCACCTATCGTCAACAGGACGCCTCCATACGATCTTCCACGATTAATAACACAGCAATCGAATCAACCGCCGTCCTCCTTGTTTCATACGACTCGTCGTCCACTCAAACAGCAACAAAGTCGCTGGCGACGTGTTGTTCAAACCACCAGAAACATTGTCAATGTACCACAGGCTTTGAAACAAAAGCACGAGGACGCTTCATCGGACGGTGAAGCGCATTCGAGTGCGATGGACGACTCGTTTCGAGGAAGAGGAAGAAGATGTCCCTTCGATACGAGACGTGGAATACGAATATGTGCGTCACCATGATGATGATGCTCCGATGGATGTACAAGTCATTCCGCTTGTCGACAAGCCGCAATCGAACCAAGTACAAAGGATACGAATGGAGGACCGCCATCAGCAACAACAAGGAGAACAGGAAACACTCGAACAGTCTTATTACTCTATGAACGACCCCGTAACGAGAATGATTCTTCCTCCTTCACAACAGCAGCCACCAGCAAAACGTCGTCGTCGTAGACCCAATCTATCGGAACTGAAAAGTGCTTCTCGGTCGCCCAAAGATCGTCGTATTTACAATCCTTACAAAGAAACTAGTCCAGAAAACATGGATTCTGTGGATCGGATTGGCAAGTTTCTAGCCGATACGGTGGATCAACTCTTTTGGGGCAATATGATGATTCTAGAAACAATGAAGAGACGTCGCGTCCACTCAAACAAGAGCAACAACCACAGCAGCAGCGAACGCGAAGACAAAGACGGCAGCCAGTATCTTCGACAGAAGAATATACCACATCGCGACACTATTCGCAGCGACAACAGCATTGGAAAGATCGGTTGGAAGAACGATTTGATTCTTTCATGGGGATACATAAAGATGGAGATGCGTACAATCGGTGGTTTCAAGAAGAAAACGAGGGTGCGTCGCCCGCGAGTGATTCCTCGCCCCGAAAGCGTTCGGTGAACAAGGATAAACCATTTTGGGAAGAAGAAGGTAGTCTAATAGCACTACTGTTGGGTCGAACCAAAGATGGTAAACGAGTATTGTCGTGGGAAAAGCATTGACACCACGAGGAGGAGACGGCTCTTTGGTAACCATTTTCGCACCGTCGCACAAACGGTTTTGGTGTTGGCGAGTTATGCGTTTCGATGGGCAACGGTCCGAGGAGCACTTCCGCAGCCCGTTGTTGTATTGGGTGTGTCTGCAGCGGGCCTTTGTGTGCGACAACATCGTGTCCGGGCCATGGTGTTGGCATTGATCTTATTCCGGACTGTGGGCGAGCTAGTTCATGGTGGTCTCTATGGTCAAGATGGATGGGAAGATGACAATGACGAAGAGGAGACAACAGCGTAAAGCGGCGGTGTGAATGTTTGCTACATTACTCCTTGACTAATATGTTGGATGCTTCTCGTTTCGCTGCCACAACCGCATCAACAAAACTCGCTGCGGCGTTATTCATAAAGGACCAATTGTGCAAAATGGCAACCAGCCGAGCGGCCTGTGACGTTATGAAAATTCAGCAAAGCAGTGTAAGAATCAAGAGTACAGAATCAGTACAGAGAAGAAATCAACATCGAACTTACCATCCAACATGACCTCCTCGTTTGGTCAACAATAGAAATAAATGACCCGATCCTGTTCGGGTGAGGTTCGAGGATGTTTCCAACCATGATTCGAGGCAATCGTTTTCCACGTAATCAAAGGATCGTCCAGGGCATGCAAGACACAAAAGGAATGGATATATTGTGAACGCGCCTAGAAGGAGCAATCGCGTCACTGTCGAATTCCTCAAAGGGAATATCCCCAGAGCACTCATTTCACTGTAGTAATGCTGTATCAACGCAATAAATAGTTTAGCAATAAGCCAGCCATATTCATTGCATGTTTTCCCTCTCCCAACGTACCATTAAATCCCGAAACCCATTGTACACGACAACAGCCGTCTTATCAATGCCCGCAATATTCGTAGCCCGCATCAATGCCTTCATTTGCGTCTTCGACAGCCGACTCCGTACCCGTTCACCCCATTTTCCCACCACAAATGTATCCTCAATTCCACCGCCACAATGGGTTGCCACAATCGATGCGCCCGATTCGGTGTCGCCTCGACTCGCATATCCAATCCGCCCGAAATGGCCACGGCCGCGTCCAAAGCACATTCCGTACCCGAGCGTGCAACATAGTTGCTCAATATAATACCTCCCATACTGTACCCGACCCCGCCAGTACTTGTTGCGGCCCCAATGCTCTCCGCAACACACGCGCAGCTTCTTGCACATCCGTCCATCGCGCTCCATGAAAGACATTCCATCCTCGGACCGGCAAATCCATCAATCCCCGGGCAATCATGACCACGACCGTCGAACCGTCCGCCAAGCGTCGTCCCGCCATTTCTCGAACGTACGGTTCTTGCGATCCGCCATTCAAGCCATGCAATATCAAATACAGGGGATTGGTCGTATCATGACCGTGCGGAGGGAACGCAATGTCGAGTGCAATGACTTCTCCGTCGTCGTCTTGTGGTAATGGCAACCACAGCCGATGCCATGTTACGACAGGAGCACGATTCATCAAAAGGGCAAGCCCGTACGAGCATCCCCTGTGGGCATCCAAGGTGTGGCAGGCACATAGGTTCGATTTACTGCTGGCCAATGTTGCACAAGGCGTGTTGCATGTGATTGTGTGGTATCGTAATACAGTCCTTCTTCGAATTGCACAGAGTTATTGGAACCAGGAAATGACAAGAAGAATGAAAAAGCTGCGATACAGCAAATGAGTAGAATACTCATTTTGTTTTGGGCTGCTGATGGACGTCCGCCACGCCAGTATCGCAGCAGCTACAAACAATGAAGCGCCGTAGTGGATGCCAAACTCCAACACATACAATTCATCTTTCCAAAGAACCATGGCCGATGTCAGGGTCACCAATGAGATTCGAGAATGATATGGACTATTGTAACGAAGAGGAGTCTTTCGCATGAGTTCTCGTTGCAACAGCCACAGAAATCCTGCCGGCGCCACAAAAAAGGCCAACAGCCGCCACCACAACTCCGCCATGGCCCAGATGGACGGTACGACTTGTGCGACAATAGTCACAAGAACATCGTGCCACGTCTCCAAATGCTCTTGACTTTGCAGTGGACCTTGTCGTGGAATGTTGTTTAAATAATAGTCCGAATAGTTGTTGAACGCGTAATCATGACAAAACGGATGCACCGTTGGCAATGCGAGTGCCTCGAGAAAGGCTCTCGACGAGGATGATTCCGAAAAAACGGTAATGTCCCAAGGCGTTGTTTGAGACGCACAATACTCTTCGATGGACCACATTCTTAAAAGACGAGTGCTTGTTGGTTGTTACAGAGTGCCAATAGTTTGATTTTAAAATTAGAAATCTATTCTGTAGTTGGCGCGTTTTATTATTTTTGGTCCATTGTCATATATATCCAGCAACGATGGAAAACGAAACGAAATATTTGAGGGACGCGAGATGGGAGGGAGAAAAAAGACGTTGCAATTTTACAGAGTCGCACCGGCTCTCGGGAACGCGCGCCTCTTTGGCTCTACGACGCTGCGGTACAAAAGGTACGTATCATCGTATTCGGCAGACAATCGATTTTGGCCCACGCACGACAGAGCATTTGAATGCGAGAAATAAACGATTTTCTCACGCATTATTGATTATTGCGAAGAAAATGCATTCATTTTCATTCTCTCTGTTTGAAATAATAAAGTAGTAAACATGGAAACAGAAAACAGCATTCTTTATTCCGAAACAGTCAGTAGCAGCAGCACTCCTGTCGTATCAAATACTAGTAATCAAACCGTAACTGCATCGGCATCATCACCCGATGCTACGACGACAATTATTCGTTCCTCTCGGATGAATATGAATAGTACCGGTAGTAGTCTCAGTACGGTAGTCCACAGGCGAAAGCAGAAGAAATAATATTAATGAACGCTGGTTCATCAAATGCTGCTGCTTCTGCGGAAGACAGTGCCACGATTCAACACGAAGAAGAAGAAATCGCCTCCAAAGACGAAGAACAAGAAGATGCAGAACAAGAAGTAGAGGAGGAAGGCCCGGCAACACTGCTCGAAGTATTCGAGTCTCTACACGATTTACAGACGCCCGGCTCGACTTGTTCCGGTAGAGTGACATTGCTACTTCCTGCGACTCCCGGTCTCAACGTCAAAGGAGTCGGGATCGTGCCGCTGCCCGTGACGGACAGCACGGCTGCCGCTTGAAAGCAGTCGCTATACGCAAGCGCCACACGGAAAAGGGCTCCAAAACGATTGTGGACACTGCCGTTCGAAATACGTTGCAAATCAATGCGGATCAAGTAACCTTGGAGCATCCATCCAGCGTGGCAGGAATGTCTCAACAAGGTAGTGCACACGGCAGTTATGGTTTTGGGAGTCTCTCCGAATCTCGTGCAGACACATTTGTACAAGTTGCTGCTGTATGAAACAGGAGGGTTTTTCAAAAAACGTCGTGATACGGAAAAGAAGAAGATGGCATGTTTGCTACTCGTCATTCAACTTCCTAGTATCTTTGAAGGAGGCGCCTTTCACGTTTCGCACAATGGCAAGACGCAAGCATTTCAGTTGGACAAGGCGGATACAGCGCCTTTTTCATGTCATTATGTGGCTCACTACGCCGACTGTGAACACGAAGTATTGCCAGTGACTTCGGGATATCGTTTAGCACTCGTCTATTCCCTTTGTTACACTGGTCCCGAAACACCGTCCGTTCGAGATCTCGAGGAGGCCGGTGCCATGGTCAAGGCGATGGAGCGAGTGCCAAACGACAAATCTTTGTTTGCAGTGCCCGTTGGATCATCAGTACACGACCAAGTCTTTGGTTCGCTTGGGCGTCGGTGCCTTGAAAGGAAGGGATCGGGCTCTTGCACGTACAATAACGCGTGTGAAAGGATGGAAAGTTATCATCGCACAAGCGAAGCGGACCGATCATGAAAGTGGCGGCGAGTCGTGGGGTGGATCTTTTGAGGTTGAGGATTCAGAAAAGGGCGATCCTTATTTTGAAAGTCTGTACAACGCGGACGGATCAGAAGCCGGCGCCCACGGTGCTTGGATTAACAGTCAGATAGAACTCTCTTCTGTGGAGGAAGATGGCGTTATTCTGGCTTCTAAGGATGATGTGGAAGAAATGTGGCAAGAGCAACACGCTGGGACGGTAGAGTATACAGGCAATGCAGGGGCATCGCGTGAAGTCACCTACGCGACTTGCATGCTGATCGCCTTTTCAAAGAAGGGCGTTTTCGAACGAGTGTGTCATTCCAGCATGACCAGTGGCGTTGAAGAAGTAGTCAGAAATCCGAAATTACTTGGTCGGGCGCTCCAATACATGGCAAGGAACAAGCCTACGATTTCCTACGATGACTTTGGAAAGGTTTATCCGTTGCTTCCAACTGCTGACGTTTGGCAAAATTTTGGTCTTCTAATGAGTTGCTTGAACAAGCGAGCGATTCCGACGCCAGAGGTTGCTACTCATTTTGCATCATTGGTGAAACAGTTGGGATGGAATGACAGCAACATGAAACCTATTTTGTCGATCTTTGAATCCATCCCTGTGCTTCCAGGTGCGATGCATTATCCGGGTTTCGCAAATGCGGTCAAGGCCTTGCTTACGATCGAGTCCGCTGAAAAGGGCGGAAATATGGCTGATTTGTTCAGCAAGCTTGTGGCTAGTTATGTTGCCGTGATTGTGAAAGGCCAGGGGAATCAATTTGGCAGGACACGAGCTTTGTAGACTTGTGGTTCAGGCGTGGAAAACCTTGTCATTACCAGTTGTTACATGAATGGTTGCCCAAAGCTCTTCTTTCTGTGCTTTCCAAAATGCAATTGTGTCTCGGCAGCACTGACCCGCCCGAACGGATGCGGATGTTATTGTCATTGAATAAGTAATAGGGTCTGGAGTGCGCTCACTGACCAAATATGAAAGAAAAACTAAGTTAAATAAATATCTACGTGGTGTTATCGATGAATGGATACAGTGTCGAGATGGAGAACATTGAATCTGCAACCAAAAGAGCTCCGTGAGGGACACATGGCCAACCTTGACCGCTAAACGTATCCTTACGGAGATTGCAACAACCCCTGCAGGAAATTATTTTTCGATTAAAATGATTCATCAATCAATCAGTTCTCCAAACAATGAAAATCTCTATTTGCAGGCGCAGAAGATGCCAAAGCATTTGTCCGACGTGGGCGGCTCATTTAAGGAGGACGCTGGGTGTTTCACTGGGCGTTCCACTAGGCGTTCTACTGGGCAATGCCGGAGAAGCTACAAAGGGTGATAAGCTACTAGGAGATACGCTTGGAACGTCAAGCGATGAAGCGAGCGGCGCAGCAACAGCCAATGCAAGGACAAGGATGGTTGGAATCTTCATATTTCAGTGGTAACAGCGTATAATCGAAATTTTTGAGACAGTCGACGATCGACGTGGATGTTGTTGGAGTTGTTTTGAGAGGAGAGAGTTGCGAGTGAGAGTGAGGAGCGGAGAAAAAGAAAAAGTGTACTTGTGTGTGCCACGTCGAGTGGGTACTGTTCAATGTTGCGGTACAGATAAGTTAGAAAGTAGAAACTATCGGGCAAGAAGTTCTATAGACGCCCCCATTATTTCTGACGAACGTGGGACGCTTTCATCATAATTTCCAAAATTCCGCTTGAAACGGCGGTAGTTTTCTCAGATATCAAGAATCGAGACACCGGACCCGGACAGGTGTATACTTTTCGGTCTCTAGAGTCTAGAGTCCGTAGACATTAGACCAGAACATCTGGCTTCTGGCTGAATTCCGGCTCCCGGCTCACGACCTCGACCTACCAGGTACTACAATTCCAAAATATCGCAATACGAGGCAGTAGACGACTACCAGGTACTGGTAGAGAAGTTTTGGTCCCCAACGTGACAGGCACTCGTTTGCCCGCACGTTCTTATTGCCGACTTTGACTGCTCAAGTCATCCATATGGCAATTGCACCTTCCTTGAACAGAAATATGGTTTTCTTAATTAATAACATTTATAAATCAGTTTGTCAAACAATGAGAATCTTTATCTGCAAGCGCAGAAGATGCCCAAACACCCGTCCGCCTTTGTCTCTGCAGACGTGGGCGGCTCACTGACGGGAGGGTCGCTGTACCAAGAGTAGACGGGCTCCCCGAGTTGCTGGGCGTTCCGCTGGGAAATTCGGAAGAAAATTTCACGTACGGAGACTCGCTTAAGGAAGACAAGGGCACACCCGAGTTGCTGGGCGAGCCACTGGGAATTCCGTGTTTTGTGAGGCGATCGGTGCACTGCTGGGTGCAAGCGACGCAGCGAACGAGGCAGCAACACTGGGGATGGCCAATGCAAGGACAAGAACGGTTGAAAACTTCATATTTAGGGTAACAGCGAATTAAATTTAAAAAATGTGTGAGCATTGAGCATTTTCGAAATGAACGATGTTGTTTGAATTTTGAAGAGAGGTGAAAAAGTCGCAAGATAACTACTTTATGTATCCCCAGTCAGTAAGACCAATAATCGATACAAATGCTGCGAATATAGGAAATGAAGTAGGCATTCACTCCTTTTCTGACTAATATGTGAGTCATTCCCTTATTCCATGTTCCACTGAGACGTGAGCTTCGTATAATCATCTGAACGTCTTTACTTCTTGATCAACAGTGCGTACTACGTAGACATGAGACATAGACAATCGAACATCCGGTCGAGTCCCGGATTCCGGTTCCCGAATATGACAAGCGATCCCTTTTATGAGGTCGTACAGCGACTGATGATATTCCGATAATAACGAATGAGTTTCGGTACGAAGCGCGATGCCCGCTCTCCTTTTTTCCGGTCAACAAAAGCGCATCGCGTTGAACGGTTGTCGCGCATTTTGCTTTGTGTCTTTTATTTTATTTGTTTGTTGTATTCCTTTGCGTCTATTGTCTGTTTCTATTTTTTGTTATACACATCAATTCACAAAAGAATAGCATCATGTCGTCGACACTGCGGGATCGCTTGAAGAAAATAGACACACACAGTTCCGTATCAAACGAGTTTCGCGTCTACACCGTGCAAGGAGCCATTGTCTCTGTCACGACTGTCTTGTTCATTGTATACTTGGTTTACACGGAAGTTGCCTACAATTTTCAAACCACCGTCGAACAGCGAGTCCACGTAAACGCCACGAGTCCCCGCGGCCTCGAAATGGAATTTGATATCACGTTGCATTCGGTCAAATGCTCGCAACTCAGCATTGATGCACAAGATCCGTCTGGACAGAGCATGTCGTTGCATCTCGATAAAGAGCATCACGTATGGAAGCATCGCGTCGAACTCGCGGACGATGGGAAGCAATTCAACGTGATTGGGTCACGAAATAAAATTGAATTGGGGAGTACACTTCTGGATATGGAGACGGTGCATTACATGATTGAAGAGAACACCGAACGCGGTCTAGCGGACCGAGAACAAGACGACGACAAGTGTCTGAGCTGTTATGGTGCTGGTGATGAAGACGAGTGCTGTAATACGTGCGAAGATGTGCAACGAGCGTACAATCGGAAAGGCTGGGCCATGCCGGATCTGAGCACCATTGCGCAATGCAGTATGTCGAAACAGCAGGAAGAAGGCGATCACGAAGGATGCAATGTTCATGGCAGAGTCGCACTTGATTCCGGAGGCGGTAATTTGCATTTGGCGCCCGGTGAAGACTTGGCAAATGGATTGACGCGACCCGCTTCGGTCAGTTTGTTTGATTTGTTGCTGTTGAAGTTTCATGAATGGAATGTCACGCATACGATTCATAAGTTGCGGTTTGGACCGGAACATCCCGATGCGACCTATCAACTAGAAGGGCAACGGCGGATTGTCACGGATTCGCACGGCATGTACCAATATTATGTGCAGGTACGAAAAAAAGGAGAAAATAGGGTTCGATGTCCCATTTGTTGACACTCACACACTCGACGACAGATCATTCCGACACAATATCGATTTCAAAACGGCACAACGATTCAAACCAATCAATACAGTGTCACGGAGCACTTGCGACATGTTCCGCCCGGATCGAATCGGGGTTTACCCGGAGTCTTTTCATTTACGAAGTCAGCCCGCTGCATGTAGAGATTACGGAAGGATACCGCAAAGGATGGATAGCGTTTGTAACGAGTGTATGTGCAGTTGTGGGAGGCGTTGTCACGACCATGGGGTTGTTGGATCAGTTCTTGTTTGGACGAAGGAACCCGGCGGCGCGACAGCAACTATCGTTGTAGTAGATACGCAAATGGCCATGATCAAAATCACTAAACTTTATACTACAAAATGTGTTACTTCAGTCGGAGGGCGGCTTTTCGCGCATCCATTACCTTGATCTTTTCCGAAACTTTTTTCCGTGGACTCAATGTTTTCGAGGACTCGCAATGCGAAGAGGTTTGACAGGGGCCATGAGTGACTTGTTCAATGCAGAACGACTGCTGCCACTGTCGTTCTGTTGAGATGGAGACATGCTGGCCGTTGAGTCTGTGAAGGAAGCGTTCCATCGATCTTCTTTGGTGAAAGAAAGCCTGGTGGAAAGCTTGATTTCGTGCTCTTCGAGTTCATCTTCCAATGGATCAGACATGTCGATTGTATCCGGCATGTCACGTTCGTTGGATGCGATTCTTATTATCACTACACGAGGGACGCGATTCTGAACCGGTTGCTTCATTTTAAATTGAGTAATTGTGGTCGAATTCATGCTGTTGGTGATGATTCATTCATCTTTCTTTTTTTTGTGCTGCCGAGTTGTTTTCAAGAAACGAATTGTTTTCGTCCTGAGAAGTACAAAGAATTTTTCAAAGTTCCCAAGGGTCCGGAAGAGGCAATCGGCAATAAGGTCGAGATTCGAGATACCTTCATCGTTTTATGAATCTTATGGTAATCAGTCTTTTCTCCCAATAGGTGTGTCGCGTATGACCCCTACTTTCCATTGTTTTTAACGATGGAAGGTATTCGCAGTTCGCAGTTCGTGCACTCTCTTCTGAAAAGTAATGTCAGTGGGAAGTTGTCTCATTTTTGTTTATCACGAATCACGATAATGTTGTGACTTTATCAAATCGAATAGTTTTTTAATCGCTATTCGCTATGTCTGTGCACTGTCAACCAAAAGCGGCCTTTTGCCTTATGCCTTAAATGCTCAACCAGCGACCAGCGACCAGTGACCAACAGAGCAGCAAGTGGCACGTGTCTCACGCTCGAAGATCGAACCCTCTTGCCAATTGCCAAGGCCCAGATCACAGATACAGATCGAGTGACTCAAAGAGAGACACACGTTTTTGTTAAGCCGTTAGCCAGCGTATAGGTCCAATTCTGTATGTTGTATGCGATCCATCTCACCTCTGTGCACTTAGCACTTTGCACGCGACAGTCTCGCGAGACGCATGACATCGTCACCTCACAAGAATCCAGCGTGACATTTCCAGTGACTTATTCTTGAAATAACAACAATGACTTGCCCGAAGCCCAAACGAACGCGGACGCTTCTAATACTATGGCAACTTTTTGAATAACTATAGTCGAGTGATTGTTCTTAATGGCAATTTACTTCACTTCATACTATTCGGGTAAATCTCATCCGCCATTTCCCACAATTCCGCTTCCCGCAAGTAACCCGCCACGGCTTCTCGCACTTGGCGATACGGCGTTTCTTCCAAAACAGCCATATCCAATAGATCATTGGCTCGTTCAACAGCTCGTTGTTGCGGTGTCTTGTCATCGTCCTGTTGTTGCTGCGACGATTCCGCTTGCTTGATTTTCAGGTACCATTCTTTGACAATCGCGCGCGCGTCTTTATTGGACGACGACGATGTTAGCTGTCCCAATTCGACCACGACGTCTTGCCATGCCGGTGTCGTTGCCATATGCGGCAATTTCGTATCCACCAATGTACTCAGCGGCAATCGTAGACACATGCGGGCAGCATCCCGGGCTTCTTCGGCACGATTCGGGCACTGCGACAGCAATTGCGCATAAAACAAGGAATGATGACCCATCGGCGACTTGCATTTGGATTGACAGGTTTCGGCCGCAATGAGTGCACTCGCTTCGTCGTTGCGGTCGTTCCAGTGACTCCATGCGACAGCCTGATACAAGTCGGTGAATGGACCGACTTTGAGGAGAGTGTACTTGTCGGGTCCGTACGGGAATTGTTGCGCCGCTCCTGCCGTGTACGGCGTCGTCGCTCCGTCGTTGTACAGTGACAAGAGTGTTTCTACATTGGGATCGCCGAGTGTCTCGTGCGCAATTACCAGTCGGTGCATCAACTGCTCCGCATTGAGCGCCAGCCATTGATATCCGTGTTGTTTTGTGGAGGCATAGACCAGCGGCCAATCGGCCTTACTGCTCGATGAGGATAGCTCGTCCGAAGGATCGCGCAAGGCACAAATGTATTGTTTTTGAGCATCGTCGTGACTTTGAACCGCCAGTGGTACTAAAAAAGGATGCAAATCCCAGGTGGTGTCGTCGGTTAACGCCTGAATCAATTCTGGAACCTCAATGGGTTCCCAACTCGCAGAAGAAGAAGAAATAGGGACACCAGGTATCATCGAACATTGTTGCAACATAGTTTGCAACGTACTTTTTTCGAGAAATTCCGACATTTAAAGAAGATGAAGAGGAAAACAAGCGAGTAGAAAAAGAAGAAGCTTTACTGGAAGGAATAGTCCAAGCATGTGTCTTTGCGAAGCGTGTGAATTGAAACAATAGTAGCATGGTTTTGGAAAGAGATGAAGCGCGATTCATGCTTTATAGCTGCGGTTGCAAACAGGAATCCTCTCTAGCTAGGCGAGGGAGAAGAAGGTGGTGAATTAGGGGCTTGTTGTTATAGAACTGAGAATAAAGCACACAGCATTTGTTTTGATGCGAGTGAATGGAATGCATGAACGAGAAAAGCAGCGTTGCAAAAGTGACGTATCTGGGTGAGCAGACGTACAGACTTGTTCGAGTAATGGGGTGACAGTGACAATGTCCTATTACAGGATTTCTCTACGAGCTTTTCCGCGCGCATAGAAATTCGATGCGTGCGAGGCTTCCGCGTACAGGAAGTCTGTACGTGTTACTGCACGTATTTACCGGCGAATAGAATTTCCATTGATTCATGCGTGTTTTCCGCGTACAGGTTTTCTTTACCTGTGTGCTTTCATATCAATGATCCATCCAAGACTGATCATGATCTTTTGGAGATCTTGTCGATGCCCCATCGCCCATCGCCCATCGAGCAAGCTGTTCGAGCATCATATTGACAACAAATCCGATGGCATCCAAAACCACAAACTCGTGTACACAAGCGAGTCTTTGCTCTGCTTCCACAGCCCCGGCAATTCAATTTGATCCGCTTGCACTGTCAGTCGTTCCGCATCCCCGACCGCTTTTCCCAGTCTTGACACAGCGCCGCAAACGCGCGCAACGCATATCGCAACTGCAACTTCTCGGAGAGTGTTCTTGGGGTCGTTACACTGGTCGCCGTTTGCAACAATCCTTCGGCGGTCACGGCGGCTCCCGACTTGTGATAGCATTGTGCCAATAGTGTCAATGGAAGCGTTAATGATACCGAAGGCTCTTGCTTTTGTTGTTGCTCCAACAATTTCAAACTTTCGTGAGCATATTTCGAAGCTTGTTCGATTTCTTGCAGTTGCAGCAATCCCCAAGCCATGTTGGCATTCAGTTGACTTTGAATCAACAACGCCATGCTATTCTTGCTACCACTTTTCGTATGCTTCTTCCACCACGTCAATCCTTGTTTCCACTCGCGCAAGGCTGGATCCAGTGGAATTGTCTCCGAACGATGCATCGACAACAAGTCATTGTAAACAACTTGCGCGGAACCAAAATTCAATTGTGCGACACCGAATTGTTGGTGATGCAGGGCATTTCTTCGAAAGGGATCTCGTACGACAAACAAGTCGTCCACTGACGTCGCCTGCAGCAACTGACTCAGAGCGTATCCGTTGCGTGCGGCAAACGCAACATTTTGTGATGATTGTCGTCGTACTGCAGCACTTGTTGACACAGTGTAGACGCCTCGGAAAATTCTCCCTGCATCCAGTGCGCTTTGGCAACTGCGAGACGTAGTAAAGATGTATAGTTGCAGTCATTCGCCACCGGAGTGAGTCGTTCGAGTATTTTCAGAGGCGATTCTCCTCTCAGGACTTTTATTTCGGCTGTGAGCGCTAATAACGCTTGTATTTCTAACCCTCCGGGTTGAATATGATGAAAGATATCGTGCGCACGATCCAAACACTCCAAAGCTTGCTTTTCTAGAGGATTTGCGAGGGCTTGTGTCACATCGGGCAATTGCTGCAGCGACGGAAGCGCATCTTGAACGAGAGGACTTTTTGCAATCCCAAGTTGCACCAAGAAGCGTATCTGCGGCGTTGTAAGTTGCCGAGTGTCTTTGTTGCTATTCGAATGATCATCTTTTAGTTAACAGGGAAGATTAAAACAATTAGACGAAGTAATAAAGTGCTTCTTGCATTATTGTCCTCATTCGATTGCATTTCGCATTGCGCTTGCGCCACCTTTTGTTTTCGTGGTCGATTCGGTCACGAGTCGTCTCTAGATCTCTAGAGGGTCATTCACGCATGATTTCGGATCCGGTACTTACTAGACCTAACCTTATTCACAGAGGTGCATGCAAGCGACGACACATTTATTTGTTGGTGATGTCCGTCACAAGTCACAAGTCACAACATAATTGTTTGAGTTTTGTGTTCTGTGTTCTCGTCGTCCTCGTCAGCCAACGTCTGTGGTTGATGGAAAATGGAAATCAATCATCTTCTGTCGTCCGACATCTGTTTTCTCGTTCGTTCCTGGAACATTTTGACAAAACACGCCGCACGCCGCAAAATGTCCGCTGTCGACCTCGTGGATCACAAATTGTATAGAAAAAAGTGGAGCGAGGTCGTGCCACTTTTGTTCTCAGTCCAATGGCT
>BROJ01000213.1:0-11089 GCA_026008555.1 Fistulifera pelliculosa | reverse complement strand
ATCGATACTACGGTCCGTGAAAAACGGACCCTCATCGCGAGACAGCGCCGTGCAGCGTTTTGGAGGCAAAATACTAAAAACAAAGCAAACGAACAACGCATCCAACAGTCAATTCCTTTCAATTACATGTTACGAGGGACGAAATGCGTTGATTTTGTCAAACCCGCTGCACAGCGTCAATTTGAAGGAAGGGAACGAATGGGGTGTGCGGTTCGAGTTCGGAGAGAGCTCGGCTGCTTGAATCCTGCTGTGAACAAGTCACGAATGTGATGACGTCGCTGGCGAAGCGTTCTGGCCGCATGTCAGAGGCCAAAAGGGTACTCTTTCCTCTACAGAAAAGAAGTGGAAGAAGCATCGACGAAATCGAGCGCAACAATGAGAAACGCCAATTTGTTGCGTTGTAAACTTCCTTCAAATGAAAACCAATATTTGTAATAGTTCGTTCTCATTGTTGATACTACAACAATAACCCCTACTGAAACTAGATAAGAAATGATAGAAAAAAGGTCTCAGCAACAAGAATGGCATTGAGAACCCGACGAGCGTCGGCTGCACTGGCGATGATCACCTGTTTTCAACTGTTTTCCGTCACACACGCCTGGCACAGCATTTCGAAACTGGATACGATTTACTCGAGGTCATGCGCTTCGGTCCTCCGAATGGAAGAGTGATGATATATCACCCAATGAATGGCAAAGCTCCGTCGAGGGGCCCACCGAGGACTGGCAGGAGACCTTGAAACGAAAGGAAGACGGATCTTTCTGGTCGGCCTTTGAAATAGAACCCTCGAAAGAAAGTCTGAATGGCCTCGACTCGACAGGTACTACACAATTCTTGACGGAAGACTTGGAAGCCGAAGCTTGGTTGGATACACTGGCATCCATCTCGGCCGAGGAAGTCCAGTTCAACATGAAAGAAGCAGAGCGAGCGAATACGGCCCGACAAATGGAGGAATGGGGATTTGATCGAGAAATTATTGCTTCTGCGCTCGCAATTTCCACCGACACGTCACTGGAACAAGACGAAGTGCAGGAATGAATACCTATCGGAAAGAATCCTATTTGGAAGACGTTGACTTGGCGACGGTCGAAAGTCACACGCGTGTCGAGATTGACGACGAGACGGGTGAACCTGTGCGAGCGCAGATGGTGTATGTGGACGAACATACCTGTATTGGGTGCACCAACTGTGCCATGATTGCGCAATCGACATTTTATATGAATCCCGAACACGGGCGGGCACGCGTGTTTCAGGTAAGTGGAGAAATCATGATGGCTTCGGTGCAAATAGCTTTCTTTCTCATGAACGAGATGTTGTTACTGATTATAACAAAAGCAATGGGGCGACGATGATGAAACCATTCAAGTTGCGATTGAGACTTGCCCTGTCGACTGTATCCACTACATTCCCTATGAAGAGTTGGTCAAATTAGAAATTGAACGGCGAGACATGAACATCAACTTCAAAGCCAGACTCGTATCACAGGGCGAGTATGGCAACACTTTGTCTCATCGAGTAGGAGGGCCAACCGGTTTACGGCGCCACAAAGGATCAGCGGAAACTCGGCACCCAGATGCAACAACTGTCCATCCCGAGGATGCAAAACTGCCCCATGTTTGGTGTAGGGAAGAATCCTGAATATGAAAGGAAAGAAAAAGCTCGAAAGGAAAAAAATAGCACGAAAGCGATTGTTAGAACAACGTGAATCGGCGGAAAAGAAGGCCGAGCTGTAAAATAAAATACGAATCATAAGCAATCTATAGGCAATGGCGCTTAATCGGATGCAGTGACGGTTTCTGTGTTCATGTTATGAAATTAATTATTGTACAAAGGGTCAAAGCAAACGAGGTGATGAAGCTGTCTAAGCTTCCTCGTTTACGGTGTCACCGGTGCATCCTGCTCGTCATTAGTCTGCTTTTGGCTTGTATTTCGTGTCCAAATGCATGCGCCATACAATCCCATGGTAACAAACTGAAAGAGAAAGAATGCTCTCAAACCTCTGACAGCGAGTTGCTCATGAATTTGAGAATGCCCAAATGCACTCCCAAGGCGATTGTATACGTAGCCACCAGCGACTCGAAATCGCGCATTCCCATGACGGCCCCTTCGAGGCATCGTGAGAGGATGAAGAACAAGAGCGAGACCTAGGAACAGGTTTGAGTCATGCAACATGGCGATTACTCCAGGATCGGTTGTAAAGAATTTTCAAACGTGCTCAAAGTGATTGTTGCTCCTTGATTGATAAACGCCATGATCGTCCCAATAATAAAAGACGCTTCATGACTCCGCTGAAGTTTGTCGTCTCGTCGTTGCTTGCAGTGCTGCCGGTACGAATGACTGCGCAGCTTGACTTAACGAGTACCCAAAGCAGGCAAACGAGCAAAAGATCCGCATCATGATATTCAAAGCTGCCAAAGAAGTCACGCCAAAGGGTGCACAGCGTATTGTGAGCGCTGTAGCACGCTAAACTTGGCGTTGATCGCGATAAAAAAGAGAGGACCCGACAATCGGAGAAGATCCATAAACTGTTTGCCGTTTGGTAAGGAGAACATGGACGCGATAGTTCTCAAAGGTTTCGTCCAGGTAACTTGGTCATTCACCAATGGTAATTTCTCATCCAAACTATCATCATCGTCGAGCTGATTGTTGTTGTTATCATTTTGATCTCTTGCTTTCACCTCCCATTGCTGCATTTGCTTCATGACAGCTCAAATAGAATGCTCGTGCTGGCCAAAGTAGCGGGCCGCTATCGCCCACGCGGCTCCCACCACACCATGGTCGGTGACAAGAGCAAATCTCCCACAATATTCACCACCGATGCCACCAATACAGCAATCGCCGGCGTCCGCCCGCCAGACGTCGAGTTTCATAAACACGTACTCTGCAGCACTTGACTGGCAATGGCGGGGATCGCCACGAGCGCACGTATTCGAGTGTACTGCGATGCGTAATGTACCAACGCACTGCCGATGCGGAACTCTGCACCATGGCATGCAAACACAAAGGTCCGCCTACAAACAGGAATGTAGTGACAACAAGACCAAGACTAAGGATACCCCGAGGACATTCCGAACCACCGTCTGCAACTTGGTAATCCTGTTTCGCGAGCGCTTGTGCCACTTGGCTCGTCGTTGCGACCGCCAGAAACCAGCAACCGTAAAAGAGAACGGGAATCAAACAAGGTCGTGGCGGTCCCATAGAAGCTACTTGTACGCGGTCGAAGTAGCCCCTTGCGTCAAGCCCACGACCGTGGTATCGACTAAACTCAATAACGGTTGTTCGCCATCCAGATGGCGACTGTCGCGAGAGCATAGACCACGAGCTTGCGGTAACTCGGTAGTTGATACGATGCTGGTGTTGATACTGACGATTTACTGTCTGAATCAGATTCCTTGTAATAGTTTTCTGTGATAGATTCATTTTGTTGTGCCAATTCCAATATGTCAATAGTATTGCCAAGACTCATCTGCAGTACTATTACTATCCTCATTGAAGATATTCTCTGCTGATGAGGATCGTAACGACAAAGGCCCTGCTTCTCGCGAACTGAGATGATCGAATTGTCGTGTGTCAAGGGTTTGCAGCATGATGTCAGAAAATGAAATGGCATGTAATTTCCGCACCTGCAACGAGGCAAAGCCACTTGTTTCGAGCATTTTGCAGAAGCATGCAACTGCTGTTATAGTAAAGAATCCACGTTTCGATGAGAACATGATGGAAGATTCTCACACAAACGATTCCAATGGAGCATTCCTATGAAACGAAGTTGATGTGTGCGTAATTTCTCCCGAAAATCCGAAGTCGCATCCATTCAGTACCGGTGTGAGTCGTTGAATGAAAGTCTGTCAGCCGGTCCGTTTTGACATCGTCGCGTTTTTTGTTGATGGACCGCATGTAATTGCGATCGAGCCCTTGTTGAAACTACGATTTCTGTAACAATAATCGCGTCCAATCAAGACAACGATAAATACCGAACAAACAACCGAGTAAAGATAACTTTCGTTTTACTTTAGATTCGCAAACAACAATGAGACCTTCATGCCGAGGATCGTTGTTGTTGTTTCCTTTCGTGGCTCTCGGCTTGTCCTGAGTCAGTTTTCTATTTACGTCATTCGAGTAACGGATGGCTTCGGTATCGTCTGTCTTGTATGAATTCACGCACCTCGCGCTCAGCTTTCTACTGACAGTCGTCCAGCCATTGCTATCTCCAACACACTCCTGTGAACCACTCTGAGTCATTGTGTATTCGCCCAACATCCCCGGCGTTTCAACGGCGTCGCAAAACAACAAGTGTCTCGATTCTTGGGTCGGTGATGGCCCCCACAGGATGATTCAGGGAGGTTCATGACACTGGCTCGCATCTTTCGAAACAGCGAGCCCTGCAATGGTTTGGTGAAGAAGTCAGCCAACATCTCTGTGGTGGGACAATATTCCACTCGCAATTCCTTTTCTTGATTCGGTCAGTGACAAAGAAATACCGCACATCCATGTGACGAGTACGCCGGCCGCTCGAAGCTTTCCCATTCCGTTCCAACAAGATCGCGCTCTGATTGTCTTGGTACACGACGTTGTCCACGATTTTCAAACCTTGCGCTGTCATGAAGTTTCGAGTCCATGCTACAAGATACATTCCGTCGTCGACTCCGACAAGTTCCGCTTCCGTCGAGCTTTTAGTGTTGATTTTCTGTCGAAGTGAGCCCGACATCGCCGATCCTTTCCCAAGCGACATTGTCATTCCAGTGTGACTACGCATGTCATGATGGACGGCAAACGACGCATCAATCCACCACTTCAATTTGCAACAATCAGCCATTTCGAGGGTCAAAGGGAGTTTTGGTTCGCCGCGGAGATAACGGATGCAGCGAGCGAGTTTCTTCCAATCGTCGACGTCCGGCTGTTTCACTCTTGTCGTCAGGAACGCAACTGCCGTCTGGATATCGATGCGAACTCGCTTGCACAGGTAGAGGAGCTTTGCGGTGAACCGATGGAATAAGTTGGATTTTTCTGGGGACAATTTTTCCGCGTCTTTGTTAATTGTGAAGAGGTTGCTGGTGGCCGGTGTTACCGAGACGCCATCGAAGTCGCTGGGTGCCTCATGCAACAAGTTTTCCACGTAATCATCCATGCGAAATTGCACCTTTCCTTTCTCAGAGAAGTCGAGTGTCATTCCCAAATAATCGTGGACATTTCCGTGCGTGGCAGTGACGAGCCTCGGGCGATCCATATTTCTTGTCAAATTTGCTCACAATTTCTTCAAGGACTGATTGTTCGACGTGGGATATTTTCAAATCGTCCACATGCCAGCACACCGTGCATTGATTTCCGTTGATCATCTTGTTTGCAACACATCTGTCGTGACGGGTTAATGGTGAAGCCCAACTCGTCCACCAGAAATGAGGAGATGTTTTTGTAAAACAGGAGAGCAGCCTGCAATGTTCCGTACAGTGCCTTTGCCAGTTCGACATAGATGACTGGTTTGCCATTCTCGATTCCAATAAACTTGCGGTACTTTTCCGGACTTACTCGTGCGAGGAGCTCTGCCATTGGTCCTTCGAGCTTCATGTGAATCAACTCATCCATCTTCGAATGCATGAATGCGCCGGGAATATCGACGGTGACCGTCTTTCTTTCTTCGTCGGCGTCCACAACAGCAGTCAGGAAAATAGACTCTGTTGTTACAGTGGGTGAGCTTGTTTCTTCCTTGCTTTTGTAAAGCCTCTGTGGACGGCCATCGGCGCATCCACGAGCCTTAATGCGCCACAACGCTTCTGTTTGAGGTACATGAGGTATCGCAAAGCGCGACGCAGTTGTTCCTTGCTCAGTGAGTTCTTGTCTCGTGGGATTATTGCGTCCATTCGATCCAATTGTCGCAATTCTGTGACGACGGAGTCAGCTCCAGCTTTTCCAAACGTTTTCAACCCGCGGTTGAGCGACATCTGTTCGGTCATGAACATTGCATCTGTCATTGTGTCAAGATTTTCTTGGAGTTCGGTTGGATTCTGGTCATCCAGATATGCGTGGAGATGATCATACGTTCGAGTTTGCGTGGGCGAAGGTTAATGTCGTGATTGCGATGTCCATATCGCGCATCCATTTCTGCAGCAACCGGATCAGCTGGGTCCATTTCCTCTTCCGCAATCGGGTCTTCTTCCGGATCTTGCTCGTCTCCCACTCCTGTGCTTCGATGAGATTCGTCATCACCCACTCCTGCGCCTTCAACGGAATCATCGTCACCCACTCCTGTATTCTCGACAGATTCATTATCGTCCACGCCTGTGTTTGCAAGTGATTCGACTCCATCATCGGCTTCGTCATTGTTGTCATCGATTCCTTCATTATCAATGTAATCATTGTGGCGCACTCCTGCGGTGGCAACAGACGGTGCATGATGGCTGTCGTCATGATCAGAATCATAATCATCAGAGTCATAAGAGGCAGGCGATGCAGACGATGCAGACGACAAACGGAGGCGTCATCGTTCGGGGTGTAAATCGAGTCGTGGTCGTGCCGTCAACTTCCTCCGGTAATCGGGATATTCCAGTCCAAGACGGTTGGCGAAAGTGAGAGATTTAGGCATGTTCTGTTTGAGTCCCAGCCGATTTACACGGTCGATGGCGTCAGCAGGCATTGGAAGAGCTGTCCAGTATTGACGATGAAGGCGTTTTCCAGTGCTCAGGGATAGGAAGTAGTGACCGCCTTGTTCGTTCCCGGAGGGCCCAAGGCAGATGGCTCCAGTGGTGCGAGGTTTCATGTCGGAAGTGTGTTCCTCATGAGTCTGCACGTAGCTGCCGAATTCGCAGCGAATGTGTTTTGTGGCATCAAGGTGCTGTCCTGTGAGGAGATACCGAGGAGAGTGTTTTGGAGACTCCATCTTGGTGCGGGAAGGCGTTAAGCCAGAAAACGGCGTTGCCTACAAGACGTGTCACTATCAGTCTGGGGACTCTTTTGAAAGGCAGTATGTTGTAACAGCTGCGCACGCGATCTTTGATGGTACGGATGAATCTCTCAGCTTCGGGAACATGTTCGTCGCATGATGTGAAGTTAAAAGTCAAATCCGGCAATTCGGCTTCAAGTGGAGCAAATTCCTGTCGGCATTGATAACGGAAATTGAATTCCACGGCGCCGATACAACTTGACGACACGGAGCAGAGCTTTAGCAACCGTAGGAATCTGTCGATTGTCAAGGTCCTCCGAAGTGCCGAAATGGAGTCCACGAGATGTTGTGATCAGGATTGGTACTTTGTTGACGTGAGAATGTCGATGCCGAGGACCACCGCTTGTAATCTGTCCCGGATATCTTCTGGTACCGCATCAATTCCGTTTGAACTACTGGTGAGGAGCGCCTGGTGGTTTTCCGTACAGTGACCCAAGATTGGGCCCGAATATGTCGTGTGCAGCTCGAATGTCGGGACGAGTGACGTCTAAATTTTTAATTAAATTGTGATCAACAATTTCTTCCAGCTGCTTGTCGCTTGGATGCATCATAATGTTTTGCACCTGTCGAGCTCGCACAGCTGCCTTGTAAGCTGCGCTGAGTATATTGTGACATTTTCTCTTCAACCGTAGTAACCATGGTCCATTCGTAATTGTCGTCAGCCTGCTTTGTCATGGCGTACAGTCCTTTGGCCGTAGGTTGGAAACAAAGTGTCGAATTGCAAGCTGCACGCTGAACGCATTGTCTTTAGCACTATCGTAGCTGACACGGTAATATTTCTGCACTATGAAGAGGGATAAGATGTTCGCAATGCCTTCGGTCGTACCATACAGGCTCTGGAAAAGAACCAAGATACCCCATCTGATTTGTGGCGCGCACTCCAGCATTGCATCGCACTCTCATGCACCGATCAACAGTGTGGATGTTGTGGAGGAGATCTCCATTGGAAATGAGGCATACGGTTGAGCAGCTATCGAGAAGAAGTGTCTCCCGTTCCATTCCATTGTGGTCAAGGACTTGGAGGCAAGTTTCTAGCCGATCTACATAGTCCATGGTATAGGCGGCAACTTCGTCGTTATTGTTATCGACCTGGTCTAGGAGGTATTGGCTATCATCACCCGTGTTGTCTACGTTCGCAGGAGGTGCACTTCCTCGACCTGCGCCACGACCGCCACGACCTCCGCTGACCGCCACGTCCTCTTCCGCCATTGTTTCCGTCACGACCACCTGCACCACGCCGCCTCTGATCTCACGATTGTCGCCTTCCCCATCATTATAGAAAGCAAGACCACCATCGTCATCCTTTCCGCTCGGTAGCAACTGGCTTGTAATTCATCAGACAGTCGTAAGCCGCGTTGAGATTCTGCGGTACTTTTCGAGTCCCAAGGTGAAGTCGTTCCCGATGTTGCGCAACAGTTCTCCGTATCGTCGCTGATCGCTGTTCACAAGGAAACGAACCGCCAAGAAGCGTTCTCTGACTGTGTTGGTCGCTGACAGTCAGCTCGCGTTCGGTTGGGTTACCTCCATCCTCCGCATCCTCATCGAGTAAATCCTGGATACGACGCCTGAGTACCCAACAGCAGTTCCAAGTCGCTCTGCATTTGCCACACACTCCTTGAATCTCTCAAAGTATTCATGGTTAGACATAGTCTTTTCTGCTTGCACCCTACCAGCTCGGTCTCTGCATTCACCCAAGTGTGGAAATCATACTGACGAGTCTGACCCAAAGTCATGCATGTCTGGATGAGCTCCAGCAATCCGATGACATCACCTTCTTCATGAATCCGCTCCCAATCTGCATGCGCCTCCATTCGGTTTCTGAGCGCCGGTGAGCATTGATCTTCCACTGTGGAAAAACTTGTCCGGAAACAGACTCGCTTGGTCTTTTATTTCGGTACTCCTCTCTTTTCTCTTTCCATAGCGTCAATGCGATCTCGTTCGTCCCATCTTCCGGAAGCTCAGGCTCAACAATTTCATCAAGGTGCATTTTAACCATCCCAACTCGGTACTCGCCGGCATTGGGGTATTTCTTGCTCACGAATGTAGCAATCTTTGCAGTTACCAGGGTGAAAGTTTCTTTTCCAGCAATTATATCATATTTTGCGTCGCCGAGCTCGGAATGCCCCAAGTATCAGGAGCTGTACCACGGTTTCCCGGTTCCGTTGCGTCGTCCCTGTCCATGGGGTTGTTGGACCCTCCATTGCTTTCAACACGGTCTGGGGCGTTGGCCCCACCGTTGTTGCTTGACATGTTGTTGTTTTTTTGTTGTCGTACAAACAAACCTTTATTGTTGTTTGCGAATGTTGAAACTACGATTTCTGTAACAATAATCGCGTCCAATCAAGACAACGATAAATACCGAACAAACAACCGAGTAAAGATAACTTTCGTTTTACTTTAGATTCGCAAACAACAATGAGACCTTCATGCCGAGGATCGTTGTTGTTGTTTCCTTTTCGTGGCTCTCGGCTTGTCCTGAGTCAGTTTTCTATTTACGTCATTCGAGTAACGGATGGCTTCGGTATCGTCTGTCTTGTATGAATTCACGCACCTCGCGCTCAGCTTTCTACTGACAGTCGTCCAGCCATTGCTATCTCCAACAGTTATGTAGGTTATGTGCTGTAAGAGGAAACCGAACGCAAATCACCCCAAACTCGCAGACCTGTGTTTTTCTGTCATGAACACGTTTGCTACATATTGCAGAAAAGACCCGCAAACGATTGTGTATACGATTTTGCTATCGCTTCGGTACAGAGAAGGAATGACGTTGCATGCACAAGGACCTGGATTGGGATGACGTCGCTCGACGTCATCAGAGTACAAATTACTTGATAGATGCTCGAAAATTAGCTGCCACGGAATTTTCAGTGAAATCCGGACTCAGGACGGACGACTTCAACCGTCGTTCTTGGTGTTTCTATAAATCTAGGAGGATGCAACTTTCTATAGCGATTGGGTTCTAAGAATACTGCTTCGCCTCATCTTCACTCGTTTTCATGGCTTTCGTCAAAATTAGTATCGACGACAACGCTTTGCGCCAATTGGAGCTTTCTCCACGATCTTGTTCGAGTTCGGCCATGCGCAATTCTTTCAACAATTGCAAACTTTCGTCGAGCACTGCATCCTCAGTATCTTTTATACGACGAAGTTCGACGCGCAAATCTTTCATGGATTTGGATTGTTCCAGTCCCGGAAGAAGTAGAGAACATGCCAACAAGCAGCATGCCATGTCGACATGCGCTCGCGCGTCCAGAATGTCTTGCACCATTACTTCCGTTTGCACAGCACCACCTACTTTGTTTGCGGCCAATAGGAGACAATATGTTGTAGATGCTGACGGCTGCAATTCCCGCTCGTTCATTTTGCAAAACGTGTCCAAGGCTTCTACCCAAGCACCCGCTCGCACGCACGCGAGAATGAAACTCCCGTAAATGGAAGCGTCCGGTGCCATGTCAAAATGCCCTCCTCGATGGCGGCCAGAAACGCACTGGCCTCTATAAGGTCTTTGCGCAAGGCGTACGCCCGAATCATGACTGCGAGGCATTCTTGGTGAATAGGTACGCCCGACTCGGCCATGACGGAAAGCAATTCTCGAGCCGCAATTGTATCTCCTTGTTCGGCGTATCCTTTCAAGACAGACGTGTACATTTTTGCAGCATGGCCGTATGAATAGGATGGGTACTGCATCGTTCCACAATCATGCGTGCCTGTTGAACATTTCCATGTTCGATGCAAATATTCACGGCTCGAATGATTTGCAGAATGGGTAGAGAAGATGAAGTATTGTCATTGTGAATGCGGCCATCATTGTTCTTGTTTCGTCCTAACCTGTGGGCTACCAAATCAAAGCAAATTTTGAATCACGCAAGTTTTCACTGACATCCAATCCAATTCGCAAAAAGGAATCACTCGGACGGAACGACGGTGCACACAATGCCCAGTTTCGAAAGGCACGTCGAATGAGATTGCAGAGAACCTTGTCCTTTGTCGTCGTTGTCCTCCCGAAGCGACAAAATGAAATGCCGCCATACGCGATCACTCGAAACCATAACAGCGGCTCGTCGACCTTCCAAAAGATCCATGGCTCGTGTCAAAAAGTCAGTGGCTTGTCGGTCCTTGGTCAAGGAAGACGAATTGAGGCCCAATAATATTTTT
>BROJ01000212.1:0-56114 GCA_026008555.1 Fistulifera pelliculosa | reverse complement strand
CATGTGAATCAACTCATCCATCTTCGAATGCATGAATGCGCCGGAATATCGACGGTGACCGTCTTTCTTTTCTTGTCTGCGTCCACAACAGCAGTCAGGAAAATAGACTCTGTTGTTACAGTGGGTGAGCTTGTTTCTTCCTTGCTTTTGTAAAGCCTCTGTGGACGGCCATCGGCGCATCCACGAGCCTTAATGCTCACAACGCTTCTGTTTGAGGTACATGAGGTATCGCAAAGCGACGCAGTTGTTCCTTGCTCAGTGAGTTCTTGTCTCGTGGGATTATTGCGTCCATTCGATCCAATTGTCGCAATTCTGTGACGACGGAGTCAGCTCCAGCTTTTCCAAACGTTTTCAACCCATGTTGAGTTGGCGACATCTGTTCGGTCATGAACATTGCATCTGTCATTGTGTCAAGATTTTCTTGGAGTTCGGTTGGATTCTGGTCATCCAGATATGCGTGGAGATGATCATACGTTCGAGGTTTGCGTGGCGAAGGTTAATGTCGTGATTGCGATGTCCATATCGCGCATCCATTTCTGCAGCAACCGGATCAGCTGGGTCCATTTCCTCTTCCGCAATCGGGTCTTCTTCCGGATCTTGCTCGTCTCCCACTCCTGTGCTTCGATGAGATTCGTCATCACCCACTCCTGCGCCTTCAACGGAATCATCGTCACCCACTCCTGTATTCTCGACAGATTCATTATCGTCCACGCCTGTGTTTGCAAGTGATTCGACTCCATCATCGGCTTCGTCATTGTTGTCATCGATTCCTTCATTATCAATGTAATCATTGTGGCGCACTCCTGCGGTGGCAACAGACGGTGCATGATGGCTGTCGTCATGATCAGAATCATAATCATCAGAGTCATAAGAGGCAGGCGTGCAGACGAGCGATGCAGACGGCAACGAGGCGTCATCGTTCGGGTGTAAATCGAGTCGTGGTCGCCGCCAACTTCCTCCGGTAATCGGGATATTCCAGTCCAAGACGGTTGGCGAAAGTGAGAGATTTAGGCATGTTCTGTTTGAGTCCCAGCCGATTTACACGGTCGATGGCGTCAGCAGGCATTGGAAGAGCTGTCCAGTATTGACGATGAAGGCGTTTCCAGTGCTCAGGGATAGGAAGTAGTGACCGCCTTGTTCGTTCCGGAGGGCCCAAGGCAGATGGCTCCAGTGGTGCGAGGTTTCATGTCGGAAGTGTGTTCCTCATGAGTCTGCACGTAGCTGCCGAACTCGCAGCGAATGTGTTTTGTGGCATCAAGGTGCTGTCCTGTGAGGAGATACCGAGGAGAGAGTGTTTTGGAGACTCCATCTTGGTGCGGGAAAGCGTTAAGCCAGAAAACGGCGTTGCCTACAAGACGTGTCACTATCAGTCTGGGGACTCTTTTGAAAGGCAGTATGTTGTAACAGCTGCGCGCGCGATCTTTGATGGTACGGATGAATCTCTCAGCTTCGGGAACATGTTCGTCGTGCATGATGTGAAGTTAAAAGTCAAATCCGGCAATTCGGCTTCAAGTGGAGCAAATTCCTGTCGGCATTGATAACGGAAATTAATTCCACGGCGCCGATACAACTTGACGACACGGAGCAGAGCTTTAGCAACCGTAGGAATCTGTCGATTGTCAAGGTCCTCCGAAGTGCCGAAATGGAGTCCACGAGATGTTGTGATCAGGATTGGTACTTTGTTGACGTAGAGAATGTCGATGCCGAGGACCACCGCTTGTAATCTGTCCCGGATATCTTCTGGTACCGCATCAATTCCTTTTGAACTACTGGTGAGGAGCGCCTGGTGGTTTTCCGTACAGTGACCCAAGATTGGGCCCGAATATGTCGTGTGCAGCTCGAATGTCGGGACGAGTGACGTCTAAATTTTTAATTAAATTGTGATCAACAATTTCTTCCAGCTGCTTGTCGCTTGGATGCATCATAATGTTTTGCACCTGTCGAGCTCGCACAGCTGCCTTGTAAGCCGCTGAGTATATTGCGACATTTTCTCTTCAACCGTAGTAACCATGGTCCATTCGTAATTGTCGTCAGCCTGCTTTGTCATGGCGTACAGTCCTTTGGCCGTAGGTTGGAAACAAAGTGTCGAATTCGCAAGCTGCACGCTGAACGCATTGTCTTTAGCACTATCGTAGCTGACACGGTAATATTTCTGCACTATGAAGAGGGATAAGATGTTCGCAATGCCTTCGGTCGTACCATACAGGCTCTGGAAAAGAACCAAGATACCCCATCTGATTTGTGGCGCACTCCAGCATTGCATCGCACTCTCATGCACCGATCAACAGTGTGGATGTTGTGGAGGAGATCCCCATTGGAAATGAGGCATACGGTTGAGCAGCTATCGAGAAGAAGTGTCTCCCGTTCCATTCCATTGTGGTCAAGGACTTGGAGGCAAGTTTCTAGCCGATCTACATAGTCCATGGTATAGGCGGCAACTTCGTCGTTATTGTTATCGACCTGGTCTAGGAGGTATTGGCTATCATCACCCGTGTTGTCTACGTTGCGCAGGAGGTGCACTTCCTCGACCTGCGCCACGACCGCCACGACCTCCGCGACCACCGTCCTCTTCCGCCATTGTTTCCGTCACGACCACCTGCACCACGCCGCCTCTGATCTCACGATTGTCGCCTTCCCCATCATTATAGAAAGCAAGACCACCATCGTCATCCTTTCCGCGCTCGGTAGCAACTGGCTTGTAATTCATCAGACAGTCGTAAGCAGCGTTGAGATTCTGCGGTACTTTTCGAGTCCCAAGGTGAAGTCGTTCCCGATGTTGCGCAACAGTTCTCCGTATCGTCGCTGATCGCTGTTCACAAGGAAACGAACCGCCAAGAAGCGTTCTCTGACTGTGTTGGTCGCTTTGACAGCTCGCGTTCGGTTGGGTTACCTCCATCCTCCGCATCCTCATCGAGTAAATCCTGGATACGACGCCTCGAGTACCCAACAGCAGTTCCAAGTCGCTCTGCATTTGCCACACACTCCTTGAATCTCTCAAAGTATTCATGGTTAGACATAGTCTTTTTCTGCTTGCACCCTACCAGCTCGGTCTCTGCATTCACCCAAGTGTGGAAATCATACTGACGAGTCTGACCCAAAGTCATGCATGTCTGGATGAGCTCCAGCAATCCGATGACATCACCTTCTTCATGAATCCGCTCCCAATCTGCATGCGCCTCCATTCGGTTTCTGAGCGCCGGTGAGCATTGATCTTCCACTGTGGAAAAACTTGTCCGGAAACAGACTCTCGCTTGGTCTTTTATTTGGTACTCCTCTCTTTTCTCTTTCCATAGCGTCAATGCGATCTCGTTCGTCCCATCTTCCGGAAGCTCAGGCTCAACAATTTCATCAAGGTGCATTTTAACCATCCCAACTCGGTACTCGCCGGCATTGGGGTATTTCTTGCTCACGAATGTAGCAATCTTTGCAGTTACCAGGGTGAACGTTTCTTTTCCAGCAATTATATCATATTTTGCGTCGCCGAGCTCGAATGCCCCAAGTATCAGGAGCTGTACCACGGTTTCCCGGTTCCGTTGCGTCGTCGTCCCTGTCCATGGGGTTGTTGGACCCTCCATTGCTTTCAACACGGTCTGGGGCGTTGGCCCCACCGTTGTTGCTTGACATGTTGTTGTTGTTTTTGTTGTCGTACAAACAAACCTTTATTGTTGTTTGCGAATGTTGAAACTACGATTTCTGTAACAATAATCGCGTCCAATCAAGACAACGATAAATACCGAACAAACAACCGAGTAAAGATAACTTTCGTTTTACTTTAGATTCGCAAACAACAATGAGACCTTCATGCCGAGGATCGTTGTTGTTGTTTCCTTTTCGTGGCTCTCGGCTTGTCCTGAGTCAGTTTTCTATTTACGTCATTCGAGTAACGGATGGCTTCGGTATCGTCTGTCTTGTATGAATTCACGCACCTCGCGCTCAGCTTTCTACTGACAGTCGTCCAGCCATTGCTATCTCCAACAGTTATGTAGGTTATGTGCTGTAGAGGAAACCGAACGCAAATCACCCCAAACTCGCAGACCTGTGTTTTTCTGTCATGAACACGTTTGCTACATATTGCAGAAAAGACCCGCAAACGATTGTGTATACGATTTGCTATCGCTTCGGTACAGAGAAGGAATGACGTTGCATGCACAAGGACCTGGATTGGGATGACGTCGCTCGACGTCATCAGAAGTACAAATTACTTGATAGATGCTCGAAAAATTAGCTGCCACGGAATTTTCAGTGAAATCCGGACTCAGGACGGACGACTTCAACCGTCGTTCTTGGTGTTTCTATAAATCTAGGAGGATGCAACTTTCTATAGCGATTGGGTTCTAAGAATACTGCTTCGCCTCATCTTCACTCGTTTTCATGGCTTTCGTCAAAATTAGTATCGACGACAACGCTTTGCGCCAATTGGAGCTTTCTCCACGATCTTGTTCGAGTTCGGCCATGCGCAATTCTTTCAACAATTGCAAACTTTCGTCGAGCACTGCATCCTCAGTATCTTTTATACGACGAAGTTCGACGCGCAAATCTTTCATGGATTTGGATTGTTCCAGTCCCGGAAGAAGTAGAGAACATGCCAACAAGCAGCATGCCATGTCGACATGCGCTCGCGCGTCCAGAATGTCTTGCACCATTACTTCCGTTTGCACAGCACCACCTACTTTGTTTGCGGCCAATAGGAGACAATATGTTGTAGATGCTGACGGCTGCAATTCCCGCTCGTTCATTTTGCAAAACGTGTCCAAGGCTTCTACCCAAGCACCCGCTCGCACGCACGCGAGAATGAAACTCCCGTAAATGGAAGCGTCCGGTGCCATGTCAAAATGCCCTCCTCGATGGCGGCCAGAAACGCACTGGCCTCTATAAGGTCTTTGCGCAAGGCGTACGCCCGAATCATGACTGCGAGGCATTCTTGGTGAATAGGTACGCCCGACTCGGCCATGACGGAAAGCAATTCTCGAGCCGCAATTGAATCTCCTTGTTCGGCGTATCCTTTCAAGACAGACGTGTACATTTTTTGCAGCATGGCCGTATGAATAGGATGGGTACTGCATCGTTCCACAATCATGCGTGCCTGTTGAACATTTCCATGTTCGATGCAAATATTCACGGCTCGAATGATTTGCAGAATGGGTAGAGAAGATGAAGTATTGTCATTGTGAATGCGGCCATCATTGTTCTTGTTTCGTCCTAACCTGTGGGCTACCAAATCAAAAGCAAATTTTGAATCACGCAAGTTTTCACTGACATCCAATCCAATTCGCAAAAGGAATCACTCGGACGGAACGACGGTGCACACAATGCCCAGTTTCGAAAGGCACGTCGAATGAGATTGCAGAGAACCTTGTCCTTTTGTCGTCGTTGTCCTCCCGAAGCGACAAAATGAAATGCCGCCATACGCGATCACTGAAACCATAACAGCGGCTCGTCGACCTTCCAAAAGATCCATGGCTCGTGTCAAAAGTCAGTGGCTTGTCGGTCCTTGGTCAAGGAAGACGAATTGAGGCCCAATAATAATATTTTTTCCACATTGGTATCCGACCGTCGTTTTGTTTCTTGCATGGCCATTTCCATGATCTGCAAAACATCCTCGGTTCGTTGCTCCGCAATGGCCATTTCCATTAATAGCTGAAATGTCTTGTTTTGAATCTTGAACTGTCTCGTTCGAGTCAGATACACACTTTGCAACAAGTCCCACGCCTCGTCCCACAACCCTCGACTTTTCCACACCTGAATGGCAGCCGTCAAGCATTCTGGTGTCCAAATATCCATAGAATGATTCTGCTGCATATGTTCGACCAGTTGTGTCGCAGGATCGACCTGTTGGAATCGATTCACCAATGCATGCAACAAAATCTCGTACGAAATGGCATCCACATTCGTCGACCTGCGTCGAAATTCGTGCAACAGCAGAGCAGCTGCATCGTCGCGATCCAAATCGAGCGCGAGAGCAAGACGCGCCAACACTAGATTGGCGTCCTCCGTAGTATCAAAGGCTTGCAACTGTTCGACAAAGTCATCGTCTGGAATGTCGTCGTCATCGTCGTCGTCGTCTGCTGCAAGTAAGGTTGACTCGGATGTAACATCCTCAGCTTCACTTTCCATTTCACTCGACATTGAGTCGTCCGAATCATCATTCTCATTCGTATTCATCAAGGCTTCCCAACGCGCCCAATCGGATGCACTCATGACTCGAAATAGAGCCAGCGCTGCAAACAGTGCGTGGTTCCTGTTGTCTACTGTTCCATCGTCATGATGATGAAACAGGGAGTAAATGTCGTCGCTGTCGGGTATTGAAGCCGTCGTCTCTGCATCCTGCAAAGACAACACATTCATCTTAGAGGATGCATCATCTGGTTCATATCCATAAAACGAATCCTCGTCCGTTGCAGTATCACTTCGTCTCACACCAGCACACCATTGCTCCCATTCGTACAATAACCAATATTGACTCGGATGTGTAATATTCACTATGACTTGTTCTTCTTCTTCTTGTTTCTTTTGCCTCCGCTGCAAATGCTCCAATTCTTGTTGATGCCGAAACCGAATCGATGGATTGTCGTCGGCTAGTAGTACAAGGATTTGCTCGACGAGTCGAGGAATGTGAGCACGGATGATTCGATGGATCAAGACGTCGTATTGCTGCTGCTGCTGATTGTTGTTGCTGTTGTTGTTGTCAGAGTTGATGTTGTTGTTGATGTTGTTGTTGTTGTAATTCTATCACACGATGCTGTTGGTACGAAGGAAGATAGCAGACGCACTTGTCGTTGCTGTTGCATTGTTTGTGGAGCTGTTCGGGTTCGAAGGCAAGCCGATAGCACTTGCGATCGTGTTCGTTTTCTCGCATTGTGCGCGACACATCGTCTTACAGTTCTTGTTGTTGTTGTTGTTGTTGCGCTGTTATTATTATTCTGAGCATTGAATGATTTTGATACGTTTATGCAAGTAATGTAATTTCAATGCCATTTCATTCCCTATGTTTTAGGATGAATGATTCATCATTCTTTGTTTCTTTCGTTGTTGTTGTTTTTTTTGTTTTCTCGTTTTGGTTGGTGAACCTTCGAAGGGTCCATCCGGTACTGAACTTGATCGTACAACGCACAGACGAGCGAGGAAATCCGAGAACGCGCGTCACACCCCGTTGCGACACATTTTGACCTGTTCCAGTTGTGTACAAATCATCCACAAAAACGATCCACGCCAAAAAAAAAAGATCTCTTTCGGCCCAACGACAACAAGTCTTTTGTTATCATTTATTTATTTATTCCATCGTTCATTCATTATTAAAATACAATTACACAATGTTCTCTTCCCGCTCGACTCGTTTCTTGACGCAAAGGCGCTTCTTCACACCAAGGCGTCTCCCGCTGTACTACTTCCAGCAGCAGCAGTCCATTATGGCTGCCGCTGCCGCTGCTGCAGGAGCTACGGCTGTCGTCGCTGTCACTGTATCTCATGATGAGAACGCACTCAACAACCCATTCGGTTCTATTACACGACTCACTCATACTATCAACAACCACCAAATGCGACATGATCAGCAGCGGCACACCCGTCAAAGAACCTGCGACGGGCATTCTCTTTCGCAATTGTGCAATGGCATGTATTTCGTAGGATGCGGTGTCCGCGTGAAATATGGTTTCGTCAAAGTGTATGCGGTCGCTACGTACGTCGATCCCGTCGCACTGGCCGCCGTGAAACACTCCTCCAAGGAAGTCATTGCGGAAGCACTCTTGGATCCGACGTATCCGCGTACGATTCAAATTATCATGAACCGCAATTTGAGTTCGGAAAATTCACGGCCGCCATTGTCGAAGCCTTGAAACCACGCATGATGGGACGTGACTTGGAACAATTGGATGCGTTTGCGAAACTCATGCCGCCCGTCGAATTGATTCCAGGTGCCGAAATCGAAATGACGGTCCGGGGGACATACTCTTGTTCAAGAATCCTGTGGGTGGTGTGGGAACGATTCATTCGCATGTCTTGACCCAAGCACTGTGTGATGTGTATTATGGTCCGCAGTGTGTGTCGGTGGGTCACAAAGAGCAAGTATTGGAAGGAATTCAGAAACTATAACAAAAAAGAAAAGGGGTGAAGTTCCAGTGCAGTTCGTTTTCATCGATCTAGTACTATTTTAGAGATTGAACTAGTTTTACTTGTTCGTTTTGATTCTGGTCTATAACCTGAGAATGATGTTGGAACAACGACCGACTTTCTTGGCAGAGATTCTGTTTTTAAAACAGTAGTTTAGGAATGTATATTATTATTCGTTGGAGATGAGTGTTATGTGTGAGCTGTCCGGGGCTCATCGCCTTTCTTGATCGCCCAACTGCGTTTCATATCCTACAAAAGTACGAAGTATTCTTTTTTTGGTTGGACGATAGGACGAACGCTTGATTGAGATTTTTTTTGTAGACTACCTGGTAGGAATACCGGTAATCACCTTGAGCCGGATCGAGTGCCAAGCGTGACTCGAAAGTACCGTACTGGTATACCGTATACCGTACACCCCAAAAGTGTCACTCAGACAACGTGGTGACACGTTGACAAACGATCGACGCTTTTTTTTTGTTTGGTTTTTTTGTTTTGTTTTCCTTCTGGCGGACGACAAGAGCGTTGTTATTCTGCTTTTCTTTTTTCGTTCTTTCGCTTCCTTTCTTTCTTTTGTTGATGATATTTGTTCTGGATGCTTGTGAATTCTCGAAAAATGAAATCAGCTGCAAACGACAATAATTGTGCGAATCATCATCACAAGAAACAACAAGAACAAACGTTGTGACCGAAGAAGCGACACCCAAAATATCCAACAAGGCTTTATTGCTGAATATTGTAGGAGAAGAATCGTCGTCGCAAGCGGTACCTCCTCCGTTGAATCTCATGCCCCGCATGGCACGCTTTTCGAATCCCCATGAAGTGCCCTTGCAACAACAAGTGATGAACGATTCGAATACGAAGAATCCGAAGAATAGTACGAGTGAAACGAGCCATCATCGAACGATGCAACAGCAACCGTTGATATTCTTCTTTGGCTCGCCCGATGATGATTCGTTGGCGAGTATGGCAATGTCGTTTGTGTTTTTATGGTCCAAACCTGTGTGGTGGTATCTGTGGCAACATAATCGTTTCATTCCAGCAAATACAGCAACAGCGAACGACATTGCCGAATACTACCGGCGGTTGTCCACCAAACAACCACCATTCTACAACACAAATGATCAAGGGGATTCGCAATTATGGGCAAACATGTTATTTGAATACAGTGTTGCAGTCTCTGGCGTCGTTACCAGCCTTTCGGGTGTATTTGGAACGTCTTGTGGTATGGAATCAACAGCGGAGGGAATACAGTATTCGTGATCAGCAACAACAACAACAACAACAACAACAACAATCTTCACTCAGTGCGCTGCTGTTGGACATTTTGCAGCACATCAATGGCTCCTCGACAACAACAACAACAACAACAACAACAACAACAACAACAACAACAAGAATACTACTGCTCCGAATGTTCGGCAATTGCTGGAATTGGTGGCCGCACAGCATGCCCAATTTCGTGCGCCGACCGGTGGAGCCATTGGGAAGCATCCACAAGATGCCGAAGAATTGTTGCAGACTTTGCTGACTAGTATCGAGGCGGAATTGGAATTCTTGGGCCCATTGCTGTTTACCATGAATTCAGAAACAGAATTTGCATTCACAACAACAGAGGAAGACGAAGAAACAACCGTGATTTCGAGTTTTCATTCGTCGTCAATCGACTCGACGTCTTTGGAAATGATACTATCAACAAATAATAATAATAATAATAAGATGGACCCATTGTTGTTCAGCAACAAAGATGATTCGGAAGCAATACCTCCTGAAGAAAAGAAACAAGATGAAATACTGGATACAGTCTTTCTTCCCCGGATTGATTCAGAAGAGGACATGAGAAGGATGCGCCGCCGGATGGACAATCCAGTTACCGAATCGACCGCCACTCCCATTCGAAGGATTGCAACGTCATCCGCGTCGCCCATGAGTTGTTGGATTGGTTCTGCCTTGAAATGTCGCAAATGCCATCACCGACGTCCCATTCACAATACGCCCATTCATTCCATTCCCGTCGTACCTTTGGAAGTTTCGCAGTCGCTATCTTGTGCGGTGGACAAATTGTCCCATTCTCAGCCCTCCAATGTACCTCCCTGTCGTTTGGAAGATTGCTTGGCGGAGTTTGCGGCCGTGGAAGTGGTACACGATGTCGAATGTCGGTCGTGTACCATACAAGAAACAAAAGCCGAATTGTTGGATGATATCATACTGTTTCAGCAAGCCATTGAATCGCAGTCTGCGAAAACCACCAATGATTTGCATCCTTTGCAACACGAGTTGGAACAAGCGACTGCGAAATTAAAGGCGATTCTTTCCATTGACCCGGATAACGATGATGTTCCACTGGAAGAAGTGTTGCGTTCGGAAGAACTCTACTTGTACAACAATGACTCGATTCCCATTCGTCGTGGAGCGGCCTACAAACGGATGCTGTTGACGCGGCTTCCGGCCATTTTGACCATTCATGTGCAACGGCGATATTATGATCCGTATACCAATCGCATGACCAAGACGTCACAGCAAGTGGTGTTTCCGGAACTATTGGATGTGGCACCGTATTGTGCGCATGGAGGCATTTCGTTTTCGGAAGGATTCTTATCGCAAGACTCGTCCTCGAGCAGCCGTAAAGGCCCACCCATCCACTATCGTCTTTCTTCGGTGATTGAACATCAAGGCAATGCATTTTATGGACACTACGTTTGCTATCGGCGTGATCCTACTTCGGGGCAGTGGTATTACACATCGGATCTCACTGTGAAACGAGTCACTTGGAGTGAAGTGAGCCGATGTCAGGCGTATCTGCTGTTCTACGAGGCTTTTCGTAGATTGGATGATGTGGTGGAGAAACGATTACGAAAATGAAATGAAACCCGCGCGCAATACGATATTATAAGTTCCGAGAGTGAAATGAATTGGTCATTTGTTCTATGAGTGAACAGTTATTTCGTATGAGTGGGAAGATGGGAGACACTGCGGATGGAATCTAAGCATCCTATACACTGTATCAAGGGATACGTTGCAGTTCGTCGCCGCCATCATGAATGGATACAATAGCGAAAGGGGATCCTCCATTTCGACGGCAGCAGGGCATTCCAGTACTATATCTTGCACGATCGCGTCATAGTTTTCATCACCACCGTCATTGTGTTGGTTTTCGAGGCTGTAGTGAATCGGAAGCCTTCCTGCCGAATCTTTCACCAAGCATGCACTTGGATTCTTGCGTAGAATCTCTTGAACGTACAACTTGTAATCCGACTTGGCGATTCCATTTGCATGTAGTCGTGTCTTAATATTGCGCGGTTGGATCTTCAGCGCATAGTGCAGGGCAATTTTCCATTCTCGTCGGCCAAGCTAGCCTGGTCTGGGTACTGAAATAGCATGAGCTGGATCAATGGGAGAGGCAGCAACGGTTCGTTGGACGACTGTAGTACTTGGAAGACCTTGTGTATTAGAAAGCGTTCAAATCTTTGGTTGTCTGCATTATCCTTTGTAGCAGTATTATCGACACACGCGTCAATTAGAGATGCAAGAACTTGCATCAACGGCGAAATGGAAACGACTGCAGATTCCGTGTGTTCCGAATTCAAGGTGTGGTCCACCATTTCGGACAAGAGATTCGCAAACAGTTCGTCGACACGCTTTTCCGCTTCACCATTGCAATTCTGCAGTGTCGAAAGAACCTCGTGTGAACTTGATTCCAAATGTCGCATCCATGCCAAATCGAACGGTGTCCATCCTCGGTTGTTGGGTGAACCAATCAACTGTGATAGATTAGGCGTCATGATAGCCATGTGATGTAACAAAAGCCGTATGGTTTCGATAGGAACACCCATTCGACAAACGGAATGAATCGCCAGTTCACCCGTGTCATCTCGTTTCGAAAGCATGGGATATCCGTGTTTCTGATCGGTGTCCAACAGCGTCATTAGTAAGGACTGAAAACTTCCGTAATTGCGAATCGCCAAATGCAGTGGTGTGCACTTCAAATATCGACTCTCCGTGGGCACATGATTGTTTAGCGCCAAAATGTGTTGCACTTGTTGGTGCAGCCAAGACAATTGTCGCTCATCGAGTTCTCGTTCATTTCCCACACTCAAAATACGAGTCAGAGCCGTGTTCGTGTCTTCGCCGGTTCGCTGATTCAACAGGAAACTGGGAAATGCCGTTGGAAGGAAGGAAGATAGAGATTCGACGAGCGAAAGCTTTTGCATCACGTCCACAACTCCGCTTTCGTTGCTTTTGCAACGTTTCGAAAGTCGCTCCTGTGGTGATGAAACCGACAGTGCTACCCAATCGGGAAGCTCTTTTGTATCCATGTGATGGAGAGGCTGTTTGAATGATTGAATTAACGCAGTTCTATTTTCTTGGTGATGAGGTTGTGTGAATGAAGATTGTTGGTGGAATTCTATGTATTTTGTCGAAGAAATTGTTTGCGCCAAAAGGCACGTTTGGCGAGGCATTTTCACTGTAGGACTAGATGTACTAACCGATGCGACACGGTACAGACATCCTCGATGCCATCCAAACGTTTGATCTCTAAAGAAAAGATACCAGTACCTCCACCAATTTCGCAACGACAACCCAACCTCATCTATCATTGTTTCAAGTAAAAAAAATCATGAACAAGGCTTTTATACTTTCCGTGTTTCTGCAAGTTGTTGCTGCACAGGATGTGACTACTCCGGCGCCTTCGGCTTCTGCCACTGGAGACTAATGGCCCCTGTGGACCCTTTTGTCTCCCAGGCGCCTGCCTCCGAGATACTTGTGTGTGGTTCACCCGGACCCAGATTCCTCCTCGCCATTTCGGGCTCTCACTTCCGCGGCTGTCGTGGCGGTTGCAGCTTGACTGTCGGTCGTTTCTATCGTTCCTTGCTGCGCGAAGTCTCACGATGAAGTATATATGAATAGTATGACGCATTCGCCGTCTTTTAGCCATAGGTTGATATAGAGGCAAGCGAGCTTGTCGTGTAGCTGGCCGTCCTTGTGCTCGTACGGCCACGGTACCATTTTTTATTCATGATCGCCGTTACTCGCGCGCGTTCTCGGCTACCATGAATCAATCGTCTTTCTGCTAATGATAAACGACCGTTCAAGAAGATTGTCGATTGATTTTGTTTGAAGAAACCGAAACATTGCCGTAATCACCTTAGTCCATAGATGCATTTCAACTATTTGTCACAACGGATCTAGTTCGATACCTCTCATCTATACAACATGAGGTCGAATGTATCTGTGTGCGCTGATAATATAATCGGTCGACTGTCTTCACAACGCATCATAGACCCCTTTCTTTATTCATAGGCTTACGTTTAAACATCTGAACAGTAGGAAAATGAGAGTCATACATTCGTATAAAGACATCATCACAGCAGCGCATATTTTGCTGTACGATAGAATCCTCAGACCATTCATAAGTGGATAAGTATTCTCTTTCATGAAGCGTGTGAAGCTCCAATCAGTCGAAAGATGGTAATTTTTTGAAGTCTCTTCATTGGAAAAAATAAATAATAGTGCGCGCAATGTTTGCAATGATGCACTGGAAATAGATATTCGCTTACCATCTTTCATCGTTCTATTCTTTGTTTTATTTGAATCGTTTCCTGTAGCGCGAGGACTTTTCTGCAACGCGATCAAGAGCAAAGTCATTCTATTATTTTACATTCACACCTTCCTTGCGATCGCTCGCTCGTCATCATGGTCCAACGCGCTGCTGAATGAATTTGGATGGTCGAAAAACAAGCGCAAGGTACCCAATACGATTTGACTCGGACCGGTACTGTACCGCTCTGGATGAGCAAACAATAATGGTTCGTCGTGGTCCGTACGTCATAAGTACGAGTACCGTACACAATACACTCGATATCAACAGGGAAACGAAGGATAAAACCTGTATAGTGTAGATAGTAGGTACCATCTTAATCCTGGTAGGACATGGTTCAAACACAGAACCAAGGGCAACAAATGTCCGTTGTAAACCAAAAGACATGTTGTATATAAAACAAAAGTACAAAACAAGAAATACGTTTCTGTCTGGATCTTCCAGGAACGGCGACCCGCCGTTTCGCCAGCTTCCTGGGAATTCATTGCCAGTAGGGGACCAAAGTCCAAACCATCTTTGCAGTAGTTCTTTGCATTGTCGTTCGCCAATGGAGATATACAATAATCACGAGTGTAGCAGAGGTGCCGCTGTTGTTTTTTACGGCACACGACTTGGCTCTTCTCTTTTTTACCGCAAGACACCACGAGTCAAAACGCGGCAAATTCACGAAACAACCATACGATTGATTGATTCATGTCGAACAAGAACTAACAAACAAACGAATAGAAGAATACGGTACGTAGTCTCCTACATTTCTTTCTTTCATTATTACAACAAACAGTAAAAGAAAACACAACTGACCGAGTAACAGAACGAGGCGATAACTTGTATCCATACAACAATACATACACTATTTCAAAATGAGCGATTATTCGAAAAGATCGTGGAGGACTCTCCGACCATGAGGAGCGTAGCGCTCGTAGCTCCGCCGATGATGCCCTCGATGCGGCCACTTCAACTGCATTCTTCTACAGAAGACTCCTCGGCGGCGGCGAAACTATACACGACGCCCACTCAACAAAAGACAGCTTCAACGAATCAGCATCCAGTAGTATCACGCTTTCCTTCTCTGCCGATCGGTTCGTTCCTCGAGCGCACGCATGTTCGCATTCACGAGGCTACTCCGGAAGAAGTCATGTCAAGGGTATCGGCTATTCTTATGCATGAAAGTGTAGCGACAAAGTACAATCTAAATGAGGTGAGATATTAATTATTATGGAAAGAAAGAAGGACTCGTTGAGAGTTGTTGGAACGAACAAAAGTCGCTAACTCGCCTTTCCTGTTTTCTCATAGGTCCAAATTGCGTGCGAAACAGTCGATCACGTCGAATGCATGATTCGTTTCTATCAAACGGACGATGATTGCATTCTTGTCGAAGCGCAGCGATTGTGCGGCTGCTCCTATTCCTTTCATCAGCTGGCCAAGAGCGTGCTCCGCAGTGCCAAGGGATTGCCTCCTGCAGCCGTAGCCGCACCAAGACCTCTTCCAAAGTGCATTCCTCGGTCGACCCAAGAAGAGATCATGTTGTGCATTCAAGAGGGCATTGACATTGCGGTTTCCTTGTTGCAACAAGCATCTCTAGATGCTCAATTGCTGGGTCTCGAGTCGCTTGTGCAAATCAGTCAAGACGGTTCGGCTGCGGAAGCGATTCTGGGCAAGGACGAGATTCTGCACTGTCTGCTGTCTCTACTGGCATTGTCCGACAAGGATAGTGAACAACACTTGGTGGAACACTCGAACGAATCGAAGCTGTACCGAACCGCTCTGACAGTCGTCGCCAACTGCTTGGAGTCACTCCAGCAGCAAGCGATTGCCTTGGACCGAGCAGCAGTTCCACTGCTCAACGAACGCATTGTATCAGGTCTCTTGCATCAAGTCCGCCCCGAGAAACCGCACGAAGCCTGTCAAGCCATTCGCATTCTGCAAGTGCTCGCGCACACGGAGGGCAAGCCATTGCTTCGCGATGCTCCTGTACTCGTAGCCCGCGCTCCCGGCCGACACGCTCGATTGGGTGAGCTGTCGCAGCAATTTTTGCAAACGTGGGAGCAGTAAGCGATGGAACGGATAGCTCTCCTTGTAAATAATAGTATATTCTACGACTAGTATCGAATCTTTATGATTTATATAGTCTAATCGATTGAACATTGTTTCTTTCGGCAAGCTGACTTGGAAAGCTAAGTTGACTACCAGTATAATCAACTACCGTACCAGTACTTGCAAATGCTAAGGTGAACCGAACTCTGTTCCTCGCTTGCTTCTTGCTGAACGAACGTTGCTTGCTTCATTCGTGGCGGCGGCGGCGAAGAGAAAAACATTTGTGGTGAAGAAGCGACGTAGACATGGCTTGGTGGGGACTAGAGGTGTGGCTTTTCAATAGATCTAGTCACTTCACTAGAGTTGAAACTTTCACTTTTCACTTCACTCACTAGAGGCCCTCACTAGCTTCACTAGAATGTACCGGGTCTACGTACATCTACGCGTGCATCACGTAACAAAACTAACCCTAACACTAACGTGACTAAACTAGAGGCACGACGTATCTAGAGCTAATGACTAAGGTACACTTTACTCTATACTTATTTCAGTACCACTTTTCACTTTTTCGCTAGTCACTTCACTAGACTGGCTTCGCTAAAAGTCACTTCACTAGAATGACTTTTGGCCTCTAGCCACACCTCTAGTGGGGACGGACAGATCTACAACATTGCTTTGTATCACTGATACTGTACAGCACTCGGTACTGGAATGGCAGTACATCTTCTTTCGGTTCGTTCGGACTTTCTACCGTCCGTCCATCCGTCCGTCCGCTCGTCCGCTTCGGTGACAGACGACTACATGGTTGAAGTTTCCAAGCTTGCGATCGTCGCGCCCGAAAAAAGGATCCTCGTGTCAAAAATGTCCACCAAAGGAGAAAACCAAGCGCATTGGAAGAAGAAGAAGAAGCAATTACTTTGACGTTGGAATAGCCCATAAAGAACTCGTTTCTTGTGATCAAAGATTGGCTTCTAGAGTCTAATATTATTTGTTGAGCATTCATTCATTCATTCATTCATTCATTCGGTAATTGCGAGTGAATCAATCAATCTCTAGCAAGCAAACAATCTACATTCTTCAAAAGTCTTCGCTCTTGCAAAGAAATAATAACAACTGTATCTTTCTCATCATCATCATGTTGAAACAAACGCAATTGCTATTTGTGCTACTCACAGTGACAGTACAGGCCTTTCAGCCTCTCGGAACACACTCCCGTGCTGCTGCTTCGTCGTCACCACTGTTCATGACAACAAAGGAAGTCGACACGAAACAAGATATTCGTGTCGGTGTCATCGGTATGGGCCGCATCGGATTGGTGCATTTGGAAGCGATTACGAAAGCACCGGGTGTGCGTCCTGTCATTGTGTCGAATCCGACCGTCTCGAAAGCCGAAGCAGGTGCGTGCGTTATAAAATAGGGATGAATGCAATGCATCTATTGTTCATTTTATGTTTGTGCTTCCGTGTGCTCACTTTATTCCATTCTACTATATATTCACTTCTCCTCGCAGCCGCCAAGCAATACAACATCCCCGTTTTACGGACAGCGCCATGGACGTTATTACCGACCCCGAAGTGGACGCCGTCTGGATTTGTTCTCCTCCCAATACCACGCCGAACAAATCAAAGCGTGCGCGGCCAACAAGAAGCACGTCTTTTGCGAAAAGCCCATTGCGACAGAACTCGACGAGACGGTCGAAGCGATCAATGCGTGCAATGAAGCCGGCGTCAAACTCATGATTGGATTGCAGCGTCGCTTTGATCAAAACTTCAAACGCGTCGAACAGGCGATTCGCCAATCCGAAGTCGGGGAACCGATTATGATCAAATTGTGTTCGCGCGATCCGTCGCCGCCGCCGTATTCCTATGTCAAGGGTGGTGGAGGTATCTTTGCCGACATGGCGGTGCACGACTTGGACATGAGTCGTTTCTTGGCCGGCAGTGATCCCATCGACATTCTCGCCATTGGATCGTGTCACATTGACAAGAGCATCAACGATTTGCCGGGCAGTGAAAAGTACGACACGGCGTCGTGCTTGGTGCGGTATCCGAATGGGGTACAAGCCATGATTGATGTGTGCCGTCAATCTTCGTTTGGGTACGATCAGCGTGCGGAAGGTGCGTTTCTCTTTTGGTGGAATAGTGTGTGGATGCTGAGTGCGCTCGATTGGCTATTTTTTTACACTCGTCCTCACTTTCGGGTCCACCTCTTTTCGTTCTCTTATTTCTCTACACTCTACTACTACTACAGTCCTGGGAACAAAGGGAATGATCCAAACCGACAATGTATACCCCAACACGGCCAAGATTTTCAAACCCGACTTTACGGGTAACGCCGACATGCCCTTTGATTTCTTCTTGAGTCGGTACAACGAAGCCTACGTGACAGAGACGATTGCCTTTTGCGAGTCCTTGGTGAAGGACACACCCGTCCCGTGCACCGGTGAAGACGGCTTGGTCGCCTTGATCATGGCCATTGCCGCCGACAAGTCGGCCGCCGAGAATCGTTGGGTATCCTTCCGCGAAATTGTCGAACAAGTGTACTGCAGCAGCCCGACGCAATGCGAACTCTTGTCGCAATCGTCCTTGTTTCCGGAAGGATTCCGACCGGCAGGAGATGCCAAGTCCTTGTTGGTCCCCAATGTCGATGAACAAAAAAGGGACAGGCGAACGGATTCCGAGCGGCCTTTAGTAAGATCTTTGGGTAAACAGCGCAATACTCTAGAGTACTAGTAGTGATTACTACTTTAGGTCAAATCGTTTCATTACCTTATAGTTTCGTTTGTAGTTTAGCAACACGACATTTGTAATCATAGTAAGCTATGTATCCTAGATTGAAGTCAACAAACATCATTATTTCGATAATATTTTATACATACACACATCTATATTCGATTGGCAGACTCGGAGCAACTTTCATCACTTGATATTCGAACCGTTCTAGCTTCTTGACGACGTCGTTGCTGTTTGGATTTGAGAGATAGTTTCGTAGTACTACTACTACTAGCAGAAGGCACACGCACATCGGGTGTCAACATGTCGTTAATATGCGCAAAGCAATCGGTCTTTTGAATAGCGTTGATTGCCTTGGCAATAAACGCACTCCGCAGGCGTTTGCATCCGTCATCATATAATATATACAGCGTCGCCCAATCGTCACAAGCTCGCGCATCATAAAACAATCGCTTGAATTCGTTGCGCACAAACGCCAAAGCCGCGTTTGGATCTTCCGGGGCGCCTTGATAATTGGGAAAATGATCGTCCATATCCACATCTCCAGCCCGAATGCGTGCCGTGAATTCCGGTCGTTCCGTTAAAATAACAAGAATCGACAGATTGCAAAATGCTTTCGTATGCATCGAAAATACTCCATGGCTTGTTGCAATTTGTTTTGATTATTATCGCACGTTTGTTCGTACCAAATCAAAGGCACAGTAAAGACAATGGCATGTGTATGATCACTACAAAACGCCGCCAGCGATTGCAGCCATTTGCGTGTCTTGGGTTGCGGCAATTGAATGAATTGACACGTCAATGTGGAAGACACGGGCGGCAAGGGTTCATCGCCCAAACACAACAAACGAATGGGCTGATCCGCCGCGCGCTTTAAATTTTGATCGATTTGTCGCGATACAATCGATTCTTTCGAAGGTGCTGTGCCCATTGTTTCTTTGAGAGAAGAAGTAATAATCAACAACAACAATAATATAATACTATGATGCAAAGTGATTGCTTGCTTCCCTTTTTTTAGCAAGTGCGCGAAAAGCACCTTGCGTTTTGTCGCGCTTTTCGGCGGAACCTACTCTCTTGAGTGTGTAGTGTTCGATCTGGCTTCTCGCTGTATTGCGTGTATTAAAACTCGAAAGCGGGAATGGAACTACACTCAACTGCTGACTCCATTGTACACTCCATGGGATTGTCCAGACGACAATCAGCAAAATTCGACAACGTCCGTCGAACTAGAGAAAGCTTAGAAAGAGACAATGAATATAGTATAATCTCTCTAGCTAATCAAAGTCAAAGCAGGATAATCAAGCAACCGAAAGGATTGGTGCTATTGATTGCTATCGTTTTGATTGATGACGAGGAAATCAACTGCACGCCGCGACGGGAGACAAAGCAGCGCAACAATCGACAACCCTTTCAAAAGTCGGGTAGAACTGTGATAAAACTGACAATTTTATTTGTTTATTTTATAAAATGTTATTCATGTTTTCTATAATTTGTATATCAAGCGTTGAAATGTGCAGAGTATTTGACATGTCACCTAGAGAATTTTTTATTACTCCGTGTCTCCTTCGCTCCCTAGTAGTTTCTTTTCAATTGCGGTGCGTCACGCAGCTTCCGTTGTGACGCGCCGGACGTGCTCGGATGAAAGCGCTTCTCATTTTTTTATTTCACAACAGATCGATTGCTTTGCACAACGTCAACAGATCCAATTCTTTATGCAGAGTATTCCTTTTCCTTCGTTTGTTCATTCGTTTTGCGAGGAACCGAGACTACCGGAAGACATGCTGAACGAGTTGCTGGATGAGTCATGCATGTCCACCTTTTTCTTGGACAGACTTTTCTTGAGTTTGTTTTCGAGAGATGTGTTCGTCGTCGGCTCGATGCCGTGTGATTCGACCCGCCTTTGTCGAAACCAAGACTTGATTCTTCTTCCCTTTTCTCTGCTTTGTCGGGAATCGGGAAATCCAGTGCGTTTACCAATTTGATGAGAGAAGCAGTCTCGTCAACCAGCGACTTTGGTTGAACATCGGCTGGTTTACTGCCTTTTGGTTTCCATTCACTGCTTCGAAAGGTATTGCTTCCAAAATCAAAACTAAAGTGTCCTCGTTCCATTGTATCGTCATCGTCGTCCTCTAAGCTTTGTTCAAAGTTACAACTTGAATGTGCTCGCATTTCAAAGCCATTCGGCTTTCGTTCTTCTCTGGCCTTGAGCTTGTGCTTCAATTGATCCATCTTTTCGTGTCGAGAAGTGAAATTCAGCTTCTCGGTAGAGGTTTCTGTTTTCGATTTATTTTCATGTCGATGCGTCTTTCTATCCTTTTCACTGGAGTTCGCTTTCGAGTTGCGATGAGAAGTATGACGATCTTTCTCCTTTTGTGATGTCTGTGGCCTTTTCGCTCGTTATTAGATGTATCCATATCGTCGAAAATGTCAATGGAGTGATCGCTTTTCTGCAGTGGATCCTCAAATGCGTCGTTCAATTCAATCTCCGCTTTCTCCGGGTTAACACCGTCGTCCACAATTATATCTAAATCGTCAGGGTCTAGGTCAAAATCACTTCGTGAACTATGGTTCCCTCGTTCCACACCCTCCATTTTAAGTCTTCTTCGCCGTCTATGTTTTTCGACCGTTGCATTGTGCATTTCATCGTCATCTTCGCCTTTCACCAAACCGATCATGATCCGTCTGCCGCGCGTGTGAGTATTTTGCGGGGCGGTACCATCAATGTTTGTCTCGCTCTTGTTGCGTGACAAAGGTGGACGAATTCTATCTTTTGACCGAGTTGTGTCGCCAAATCACTCTTGTTGCGACTCGGTGCGCGACGAGACTGGAGCGTCGGGTCACTGCCAATACGTTTGACTTTACTCGATGAAGCTTCACCGGTCTCTTTAGACGTTCCGATCTTGTGCACACCGAATCGGCGTCGTGACCTTCGCTGAAGTAAGGAATGGTCGCTGTTGTTTAGTTGCATGCTCTTTTGAGACGTTGCTCTGATGTTAGACTTGGTTTTGATTTTGAGCCAACATACAGCGACGAGTCACTCTGTTGTCGCGGACCGAGTGTCGGTCTGGCTTTGTGGTCGCTATTTGGTTCTGCAGCTTCCTCCGTTTCTGATTTTGTCTCTTTGGTTGCAATCGTTTTTGTTTCTGTCTCAGTCGAAAGTCGCTTTTCTCTTTTCTTGTCAATCAGATCAAAGAATACATTTTGATTGGTCTTTTCGGACTTGGATATTTGAATTCGCCGCTGCTGTTGAATTTGTAAGTGGATGCTTTCGGCAGATTGGACAATTGCTCTACCGCACCAAAGGAGCGTTTACTGGTCGATGCAATTGTGCTCTTGCTCTGCAGCAACATGTGACTGACGGACCCGACCACTTTGGCTTGTGCTGGCTTCGGTTCCGCCACTGAATTTATCGGCGGCTGTGTGACAGCAAAGGACCTGGTGCTATTCATCGATGCAAAAGTGTTTTTGCTTTGCAACAATAGGTTCTTCACCGAGCCAACCACTTTCACTACAGCAGGCTCGGCTGCTTTGGGTTCTGCTAGAATCGATTCAAAACTCGTCGATCGGCGCAATCGATCTCGTCGGCCTTCATCGTCCCAAAACGCACCGTCCGATCCGCCAAATTCTTCGCTACCAAACAGGCTGTCCAGCGTTCGTTCTTTATTCAAGGCGCCATGCCTTTTAAAGCAAACATGGTCTCGTTGCTGCCGACGACGATGGTTTGTTGTAATGTCGTTGTCAATTCCTCGTGCCAATATCGTCGCCTTCTTCGCGTTGATACGTTGCTACGAAAAGAGAAAAAAAATATTCAGAAATGGAGCATGCGGCAACTGACAGTGTCCCCTGGATTTTCGGAGTTATTGATTTCTTACCGTCCGACGTCCGCTACAGAAAAAGCTACAGTTGAGAAAAGTGAAACAGTCATAAATCCGTCTTGAGAGTATAAAACAGAAAACCTGTTCTTTACAGTAGTCTGAAGAATAAAGCCCTTCCCCTTGATTTTGCTTGCAATTTGCGCACGAAATGGAACAATAACACGGCAATCGAATTCAACCATACAACCTCTATAATAGACAGCAAAGAATATCATATCCAATTAAACTTGACTACAGTTTTGCTTTAAACATTAATTTCACGTGCCGTTCGATATCGTCTTGGCCGACTGGAGGAGGACGAAGCTTGTCGATGCAATTGCCTTTGATCTTGTGTTGCAACATTCGTCTGTAAGCTTTCGTCACTTTTCAGGATTGACAAAGTTGCCGTAGTTCTATTCGTGCCGTGCTCACGTCTGGTGCTTTTCTCGTAAAACTCGGTGTCTAGATGTCGAAATGGTTTCGTCACGTTTCACTTGATGGCTTTCGACTTCCAGATTGACTCTGCCGGAAGTCGTGTCAACTATTTCTGTCTCCCGATCCGCTTCGACATCGAGAGTTTGAGTTCGAGCGATTTGCTCCTACTGGGCCCGGGTCTCGGTCTCCTTACTCGTGTTCTTCTTCCGCCGATTCTGTGCAGGGAAGAAGTGAGGAGAATCTCATCCAGAGACTCGCTTCTGGAGTTGACTGGGCGATAGCAAGCGCCGCGGGTCGACGGCTTGTTTGAATTGGAAGCTGGATGTCGCGAAGTTTCCATGGATTCGAGATCAAGTTCCAAGTAGGAGCAATTTCCATTTTCTTGGTAGGAACTGGGTCCGAACGAAAGTTGACTGTGATCCAATTGCGAATATTGACTGCAACAGCCAAACGACCCAGTTTCCTTCAAAAGCTTTCTCCATCCGAAACATTATCATCACCATCGCTGTTGTATTCGCACAAGAGATCAAACTTGTGGCGAGACGAGTTGGAAATCATTGATGTCGTCCGGCTGTGAAACGATTCAGTCGCGAGCTCTGTTGATACAGCTGGTTTTCCTTTTCTGCGTTCGTTAGTGCGTCGCACATGCCCCACACGGCCGTTTTTCTTGCCATCGCACTTTCTCGATTTGAGCTTCTTCTTTTGGTAAAGAGATGGGCATGTTTCGAGGACTCCTGTACCAGATGTTGAGCTATTTTCGGTACCTTTGTCGGCTTCATCTTGTCCATCGGTATCTTCGTCTCGACAAGAGTGCGACATGGACGAGTCGCTCGCCTCTGAGCAAGCGAGCTCAATATTCATATCGTTAGGAATTTCATCCTTGGAGACTTTGTAAGATTTCATGACTTTCATGGCGGAAGAAAATAGGAGAGCTTTCATTCCACGGCGCTTGCAGGTTTCTTCGTTACCTCCAGCTTGGTCCGAATGAACGGATCGGTCGGTAGTATTTATCGACGGTGTCATCTTGGTTCGTCAAGTCGTCGCTGTGTAATTGCAAGATCTGTTTATGTCTAAATAATGTGTTCGGCTCAAGGCCCTGCCGATGATTTTGAAAAAAAATAGCAGGCTTTGCAGCTTGCAAAATGCATTATTTCTTTCTCTCTGAGCAGTCATTGTCCCGTAGACACAACACAAAGCGTACCAGTATCGAAACATTCTACAATATTATAATAAAAATGACCTCTAAATAGTTAACGAAGAACGCTGAGACATGTGTCACCTGTGACCCCAAAAATTGTTTGATGATGAGTGATGAGACATGAGACATTCATATTTGTGTAGTGCATTAAAGTAGTTTATCGTATCTCGGTTGGATTTCTGTCGGTCTTTTTTGTCATTGGATCTTGGATCCTTTGTTGGTACTGCCGCTGTTCGTGAATGTCGATTGATGTCATTTGTCGACTTAGACGAAGAAAGCGAAAAGCGAGTGACTTTATAAAGGCAAGTGCGAGTCAAACAACGTAAATGGTAAATGGTAAGGCAAACAAAGAAATAATAAAGGATGCTATAGAGAATAAGACTGGACCTTGAGTCTTGAAGGAGCCTTGGATTCCGTGGGATTCTTCTAGAGAGCAGCGCTTGGCGATGTTCGCTATCACATAATCAAACATCCAATCATCCATCAACCTTTCTTCTTTTGTCTCTAGCCTACTCTAGGGAACGCCCAGCGCCCAGCATAGGCCCAACCTATGGGACTGCTAGGGCTAGGGGCACGTGCGACGGAGGAGTAGGGACCAGTAACTCTAGAGTCTAAAGGGACAAAGGGCTAAGGCTAAGGGCTTTACGCGTGGAGGTATACCATTTATACGGGTCGCTCGTCGCTCGAAAGAGGAACGAGGACTACCTGGTACGTCGAATTCTCCTCAAGTCTCAAGTTGTCTACCAAGAATTGCGATTTGTGACTTGTGATAGTCATGACTTGTGACCACGAACGGTACACCTTTCGCCATACATATCCGCCTATCATCGACGCAGCAGGCCCAATAAAAACTACAGCGCTATCTATTGGGTGACGTGTCACCAATTCCATATTTTTGGCTTTCGGCCATCAATCATGATGTTGCGTCGCTTACATTTGTGAGATTTGTTCCAAACTTGACCGAAACACTACACTTGTCTATCAATGATGGATAATTTCATGCTCGAAAGCAGCTAGCGACCTTGGCAACCAATCCGCAACAGGTCACACAACAGAACGGACTATTTTCTTTCGATATGGCACATCTCGATTTCCGCAAGAAAAGGATATCCAAGGAGCGTCGAGCGGGGACTGGTATCTCGGAAACGCGGTTTACTAAAGAAAACATGCCGTCTAGACGGAAGGAACGACGGAGAGCTCAAAGCGTTTCAGAACTATCAAATGTGAATCAACCAAAAGAAAGGAGAGACGCTTCAAAGGCAGTTGGCATTGCACCAGCCGGGGTAAGCAAGTTGGCTGGTGCGCCCATTGCTACCGTGCGTATCAAGCGCCAGACTTCAGGACAAAGAATGAAAGATTTCCCCTACAGGTCATCGTCCATGAAGGACAGCAGGGAGGAGATTTTCTTGCCTCGGTCGTCCAGCCTACAGCGAATCGACCAGGGATCGATGCTGAAGCAACGAATGCACAAAAGGCAAATGAAACAGCATTGAATTCGCACAGCCTAGTCGACAATGACCTGCAAAAGGCGATCCGCATGCATATCCGTCGGGCATCTTCACCAACGGCAATGGATGACACGGAAAAGAATGAAACTCAATCATCCTTGAACTGGAAACAAACTGGACCAATCAAACAAAGTCCACGTCCCACTTTTCGGAAACAACTCAGTGACGTTGTTTTAAAATCGTGCAATGGATTGAAGGAAAATTTGCAAACGAGGAGCTCGTGTCATCAACCGATCAGTCTTTTCAAAGAAAAGATCGACAGAAAGGAATCTGATCAAGCGCGACGCTTCTTTCAGACGCAACGTGCGCCAACACCTGGCTTGTACACGGATGGGCTGCGAAAGAATCCAACTTCAACAATTCCGACAAGGTGCTCGAACGGCACCTCAATGCCGCGTGGAGAAAGAACATAATTCACAACACGGTAGAAATCGACGAGGAATCCGCCGTGACCGAGTACATGAGACTTATCGAGAAAAAGTATGGGAGAAAGCACACGAGCCTTCAGCATCCAGACAAAAACAAGGACTAGAAGACCGCGGTCACGCAAGTACGGCGTCTGATAATATGAATTTTATCGACGCAGCTCATGCCAATTCAAAATGTTCTTCTGGCTCACTACTTGCTCCTATGCATGTTGTTGAGGAGAAGACCGAGCGTGATGAGTCCGAGGCAACGATCCATGAATATGTTGGCGTCGCTGCACGGCAATTTTCAGTGCAAGGGCGAAGCAACGAAGACCTTGTCTGAACGACTACCTTGATGACTCAACGTTTGATTCCCAAGCACAAGACGACAGCGAAGTCCCCACGCTGGGACTCCCTTTGGCAAGAAGGACCTCTCTGTCAGATTACATAGCTTTTTTCGGACAGTGGCGAATTTTCTATTCAGCTGTCGCTCATGGCAGTCCTCGCAAATGAGACCAGATAGACAAATTGACTCTATTAAACTAAGGTTTCTGTTTGAAGATACTTGGCATCAAATCTCGTACACTTTGGCGGTCTTGACCATCACCCGGACAAAGAAGCGTCAAGTACGAAGATTAGCTTGATCGATATTTTATAATAAAAAAGCAAGTGAGACGGATAGTTGGAGCGGCACAAGAACGGCTCTCGAATGCAAGAGCTGACGAAAGATGAACGCGAAAACATGCGCGAAACGCGCACCCCGACTGATATTTTGGTTTTGCTCCTTACTAGTAGTGATTCTCTTGAAGGGAGCGATGACTACTAGTGAGAAATGACTTATTGGAAACAGTAGCAATAGTCATTTCTTACTCCGTTGCCATGTATGATATACATATAAAGCACACGTCTAAAGTGCAAAAGGCTCTCCCACTCTCAACCTCAACCTTGTGTCGTACTATTTCATCAAGGAAATGTCACTGGTTAAGCAATTGTTGAATAAGAATGCTGTTACGTGAATTTCTTCAATTATTGTAATCCTGTTTTATATGACCGGCGGTTCTTTCGCCACTTAACTGAACCACTCGCGCCTCGCTCCCCTCATGGCTTTTGACTGCATCCTTCACAACGCAAAACGTTTCAAATCACTTGCTGACATTATTTCATTTCACAAACCCTTGCCTTTCACTCAATGCAACATGAGCTCCAAACTTTTATTACGAGATGAATACGAAGATGACGACCTTGGTTTCGTAAAGCGAGAACGGAAGTCAGTGACTCCGAGGGTAGCATTGCTGACCGTTGTCCAAATCAAGGAAGCGGAGAGAAAGATGCGGCTGATGAAGAAGGCCGAAAAGCCTCGCGACCACTACTGCAACGAAGCATAAAATCAAAAGGAAGAAGGAACGCTCGGAGAAGAAGAATCATATCCGCGTAACCTTTCCGCGCTAAGCCTGTTCAATATACAAATAAGATGCATAATATATAGTAACACCACAAGTCCATTCACAGTTATTGTAGTGCACTTCGTTTAACCTGACGTTTCTGACCTGTTCCGAGTCGAAACAGTTCACGCCCTTTTCTGACCTGTTCCGGGTCGAAACAATTCCTGCCCTCATTCGAAACGAAATCAAACATCGCGCTACGCATCCACCAAATCACCTTCGAACGCTTCGATGAAAGTCTTCTCCGGCAAACCTACCAGTTGATCCGCGGTCTCGAAACGCCCACTCATCATTAGAGTATAAAGTCTTGTTGGCTGTAACTTGCCACAGATGCCTGCTATTAGAAGATGAACTCGTTTCCAGTAATCAGGAACCCAGTCCGTCGATTGCTTGCTACAATCTTTGTAGATCGAGGCCTCTACCGCACGGGCGACACTGACTTTGTTGACTTTCGCGGAAGGAAAGAAACCAGACATATCCAAAAGAAATTCCAGTGCCAAGGCGCGAGGGTCTTCCAGCACGGAGGTTTCGCTAACTTCCTCTGTCATCCAAACAGGCAAGACTACCTGTTTCTTCGAGCCACCATAACTATTTCGATCTTTGGTGTCGTCACCTTCTGGCTCGGCTCTTGCCGGGCGCATCAAATCGGTCAGACTAAATTTCTTTTTCCTTGGCGGGGTTTGGGCGAAGCGGCACGGGCATCTGTGGTTGTCTCCTTGCGTGGCGATGTTGCAGATAGAACTTTTGAGGGACCGGCTTGCCAATCGAGCCAGCATTTTCCTTGGGAAGCACAACTCGAGGTTCGTCTGTCTCGGGCCGTTCTCCCGTTTTCAACGACGACGATGAAGATGCATTCCTTCCAATCTCGACATTCTTCCTAATCTTGAGATTGCTCGGAAGCTGAGGTCGTTTCGACGAATAGGATTCGCGAAATGCTTCCTTTACTTCCGCGCACCTATCCAACTTTGCATTCTTCGCTTTCAGCACATTTTCGTTTCCTTCAAGAGATTCGAAATATCATAGGCTTCAATGAAAATGGCTGAAAACTCATTCACAACTGGTAAGATTTTGTTCAGGACTCTCTGGAGACCATCCGGATCTTGCGAGACGACCAACAGCTTATTCCATCGCTCCAACAAAGGACAAAACCTTTCCTCACACTGTCGAAACGCTTTTAGCTCGCGCTTCTTCAGCTCCTCCTCCGAAATTACTTTAGTCTTTTGCTCCTTCTTTTCTTCTCGACTTTCGGTTTGCGTTCTTCCCTCTCTTTCTTTACTTTGGGTTTTTCGACTCTTTCGGGTCCACATGTTCTGGATCTATTTCTTCGACATCCGATGGCGGATCATAGTTGTCGTCCATTTCGTCGTCCGAGTCGGGCATTTTGTCAGCTGCAATGGCTTGTTCGTATTCTTTCACAGCGTCCAGTTTCTTTTCCTTCTTAACATTTGTTGATTTTACAGAGTCTTCGTCTTGATCAAAGTCAAACTCATCGTCGCCGACTTCCTTGACCTTGCTCGCGACGCTGACTTTTGTCTTTGCTTTCTGTTTCGAGCTCTTTTCGATTTGCCTGCGTCTTTCTCCGCCTTTATCAATTTACTTTTCTTCTTTTCGGTTTGATTGTCTCTTCCACGACAATTTCTTCTTCTTCTACATCTTGTTCTTCATCGTCATTCTCTTCGTCAGACAACTCGAGTTCGTAATCTTCCTGAAAATGCACCACACCACGTTTCCGATCGAGCGGCTCGAGCGGCAAATCTTCCTTCATTTCGTCGTATCCCCGAATCATATTTAGATCGCTTTCTGTCAGTGCCTTGGTGGGATCATTTTGCTTCTTGACAACTGCCGGTGGTAATTCGTGCGTCTTGCGCTTGAGCGCATTCTCGTAGAGAGTCACCAATTTGGGTGGCAAAACGAGTACGCTTCCTCCATTTGGAGCGTCCCGTACCAGTAGACCAAATATGGAAGCTTGTCGAGCTTTCCGACGAGTTGTAACTAGAGAGAGAGTGCAGCGTGTGATAGAGGAGAGAAAGAAGATGAGAAATGCGGCGACAAGAGAAACGAAAATCCTATCCAGCAACGTACATTATGAAAGCTAGTCAGCCACTGTTCCCGCACAGGACGAGGCGGTACATGATACGGATTCATAATGAGAACAGGCAACGTCATGGAAGACCATTTGGCGAATCCAATTCGACCAAACATGCTCTTGTACGAGTCGGGCAGTTGCCCCAGGATTTCATCGCGCTCTTGTTCAAAGGCTGCCCGTCCGCGGGGCTCTCTCGAACGCTTTTCGCCCGCTGTTTTCTTTTCTTTGTTCATCTTGTAATATTATTTAACTGTAGTTCAAAGGAAAGATAATAATAATAATCGTCAATCTTCAGAAGTATTATTACTCCGAGTACTTCTATTGTTGATGCGATGAAAGCGGCAAAGGTACGGCCGACGAGCAGACGTCAGCCCCATTTTCTGAGTACCGTTACGTGTCGCCCGTCAATTTCAAGGTCAATTTTGGCCGACGGACTTGTGATCGACTAGAGCTTTATCTTCTAATCTTCGAGAGCTCATCTCTTCACTTCGCGTACTCAAAGATGAAAGCAGTCAATGTCTGTTCACTATCAGAACGATTCGAGTTTATATCTCTGGAACCACTACCCACCCTAGCCAATTATCAGCCGGTTACCTGTTTCAATCCTATGGTCCATCGGGAATAAGAAATATCATGCATTGTGTGTGAATGGCTATCATAGTTAGAAGACCATGGTCCATGGCACTCATTGCTCTGGCTGCGTGATATAGCTTCGGGGAAATAATATGATGTATCATGCATTGCGTGTGAATGCTATCATAATTACAAGACAGAGGACCCGCCTGTGCCTCATAAGTAGGTAGCCGCCTGCCAAAATAGCTTCTCGGCTCCTTGAACGTCAGAATGCGGGAACTTTCTCGACTGACGAACACGCTGACTTCTCGGAGATTTGAGATTTCGTTTCGGGGTCATTGTGGACTTGCGCAGAAGGCTTCATGCACGCGACACCTAATTTCTTGCCGACAATTGCATTCTGTATACTGTTGTACTCGTCCTATCGTAGATCGTCCTATCGTAGATCGTAACCATTCAACGTACACTAGACCACTAGATACTAGATCGCCCATCATCCAGTATTCCGTGTTTCAACTAAAATGCCATCCCTTCTTTTTTCATCCGACACACATTTCTCTTTTCTCTCTTCGCTCTCTGCTTTTTCTATTTTGTACCTTCTGTATTGTCTGTATGGCCTTCGTGCGATTGCACGTGGTTCGTCCCCTTCTTCTCTCTCGTAACATTAGTAGGACTTTCCACCTTCCAGCGGTCCGATTTAACACCTATAGCTTTCGGAGCATTTCATTTTGTCGCCTAGTAACAGTTCTTAGTCCACTCGAGGTTTCTGGTTTGACTGCTTCTCTTTTACGATCTGAAAATCCTTATTGTGACTGTCCAGTCAAACAGTCAATAGTCAATGACTTCCTCCACATTTACCAGTGTCATTATTTCCTTTAGCATCCATCGAAGAACACGAAATATATCTTTCGACACGCTCATTCCTTTCTCCATGCTATTGATTTCTTCCCACCACACCATGAACAATCGCAACACTTCGAATACTTCAATGAAAGAAAACACTCAGGCCAAGAACAAGCTCCGCTCGCTGGTGTCGCAAATGCCCGATTATGACAAATCACATTCGAAACGAGACTTGTTACTCGATGAATACGAAGCCGACTGGGTCTACGAGTCAACACCAGATCTTTGTCGCGTCATTCGGATCTATCGGATGCTGCGATTTTGCAGAGTTTGAAAGAAGCTTGCGCCGAAGTTTGGAAGAAAGCATGCAATCATCTGCATTCTACGCTTCCTCTTCCTTATTGTCAGACCATTCCGATGAAGAAGACGAATCGCTGGTCGAAATTTCGGAAACTGCCCACGATGATGAAGACGTTATCGTAAACCGCCGCTACTCTTCGAAACCAGATCTTATGCCCATGCTGAAATGGATCTCAAGCTCAAGCCGTACTCTTGACACTATGAACTCGAGTATGCAGCTAAGCGATGTCTTTGATGGAGAAACGTCCTCTCGACAGTCAGAATACCTTCCATTATGTTCATTCGAACGTTGGAAAACGATGCCGTGAGCGACAAACGTCAAAATAGCTCTCGCAAAGAACTCTTCGCTTGAAGCCGCTAAACAAGAATAACGGACGCGACCAATCTTGGTCCGAAAGTAATACATAATTTATACGATAGCTTTGAACATATATTGAAAGAGATTTGAGTTGATTAAATATAAGTGCAACAGCTCGATAGATAAATCCTTGTCTCCCACAACACAAACTTGCGACTGCATGTAGTTCGCGTCATCCTACGCGTCGCAGTTACATGTAGTTATTGTTCTAGTGGTAAAACGGTGCTACAATTGAATTAATAAACATATACATGCACTCGCATGTCATTGCGGCGCCGATTACATGCGTTTGACGCGCATGTGATCCACTCGTTTGGGCTCGCCGGGCTTTTTGAAAACGTCTAGAAATTTCCGAAGGGCCGTTCTCTTTTCTGAAAATCCTTTGTGCTCTCCATTCGTTGCTGATTCACTTTGTAAACTTGTGTGGCAGCAGCTTCAATCTCCCGGCGGCTATAGCCCGCATGAAATAAGAGATCTTCTCGTTTGTTGCGATTCCAAATCATTTGATGCCTTCGTTTGGTAGGCCCACGCGCTTGTTCGAATTCTTCCACCGAAATTGTTTGATGCGATGATCCGTACCAACATATCGTCAAGGCAGGTCCCATTAAAACACTGGGATTATCTCCTAATATCATTTCATGTACGTGCACATCTACCGTTGAAAACTGAACCGAGCGCGGCTTCTCGTTTCGCTCTCTTCGCCTTCGCACGAGACATCCCTTGCGTCCGTTCTCAAATGCATTCGTGTCGAAATCACTGAATGCTTCCATAAACTCATCGACCGTTGACAATGTGGTGTTGGAAATGGGCAAAACAGCTTCAAGAGGAGGCTCAAAATGCGTTTGTTGCTGCATCATCTTGGCGAAATTTGCTGTTTCGACCGCTCGGAGAGCGGCTCGTTGCGGCATTTTGCGAGAGGATTAGTAAAAGATGAGTCTAGAATGCTTCCTAATCAATCTGTTTCAACAAACTCGTTCGACTTGTTCTTCTTGTTGTTGCGGAAGTTTATTTTTTATCGATCGAGAAAACAAAAAGCGTGACTTCAACGATTGTCCACGTCATCGCCACGTCTAATCCAACACGCGATAGGACAAAAGGCCTTCAATTTGACTCACAGTGGGCATGCGGGACTGTGTTCTCTCGCATTCTGATTGGACCAAAGGCGCGAGCATGTCCGCCGAAATTGCAGCATTGCTGTCACCACGTGGAGTATAGTAGATTGTGTGACCATGATTCTCGGAAGTGTCATCGATAGTAAACAGTACAAAAGAACATCTGGCAAACGAAACACTTCGAACTACCGGTAGAATGTTGTCACGAAATAAAAGGTGCTTCGCTCGAACTAAATAGACGAGTTAGGGTCGAGCTACTTTGAGTTATATGCTGCGCTTCGAAGGATTGCATACGATTCGGAATTGGCTTGATTTGATTATGGTCGACAAGATGGAGAGTAAAGGCATTTTTCGACAATCAGCGTGAGCGCAGATCCGCACTTTTAGTGATTGCTTAAGGCAGTGGATCTGTAAAGCAATGAAAGATTTCTTCCAACAAACGACGACGACGACGACGAAGACAAGTCGGAAGCTGGAATTTTGAATGGTAACTTTCGTGACAAACATAGCTCTTCTCGTTGTAATAAAACCGCTTATATAAATGAGTTCATGCTTTGCTCGTGCAACAGGTGCAACCGAGGAAGCGACTTCCTATTGCAAGAACAAATAATTGTGAATTGGGAATGAACAGGAATGGCCAATTCTTCCATCCACGAAGGTGCCATTCTTGTTTGGCTGGACAAGGGCCAAACCAGGGTCATTATTGTTTTTCAAAACCGTATTGTTAGCAAATCAGTGGTGCGAAATAACAGATGACTTTTCACACTATGTGTAAAAAGTACAACGGTGGTCTTGGATCGGCAGTCAGTGATGCATACAGCATACAATAAAGTAGTGAACAGAACCTGACCGGTATCCAGCGGAAAGTGCGGCTTTGTGCGCCGCGCTTTGGGATTTATGGCGCACATACCTTGTGCCATTTTCCATCCGACAACAAACGAAAAAGCAATCGGTCGTTTGTTGAATTGATCGTGACCTTGCCGTTATCACAATGAACGTCCATGCTACTGGTATAGAAGGAGAAGCCGAAAAGCGACATTCCTTTGGCTTGCACGCCTTTTGACCAAAATCCCGTCGCCCCGCCGCAAACAGCGTACGATTCGCAAGAACCAGGACAACGACGCATCATCATCGATACAAGGTCATTACTGTCCCTACGTTTCGCCTTCCTTGAAACAAACACCCAAAAGTAAAAAAATCTCTAGCGACACTTCGATATCATCGGTATCCTCGTCCCAGAGTAGTCGCATTCGAAAAGCTACGCTCCGATCGCTCTTTCAACGACAGTCACTGATCCAACCCAAAGACGATATTGAGAGTGACAGTGACGACGACCAAGTCTCATTATTACTCGCATCCCTTCCTCTGGAAATTACAGCAGCAGCAAATGACTCAAGCTGGAGCAACTCGTGGCGGCCCGAAGAAGATTCGTGTCCCTCTTCCTTTTTTCAAAACAGTCAAAGCAGTACACTCGATCCCGACATTTCCTGTTATTCTCGACCGAAGAAGAAGAGACTGATAAAGAGGAGGAGGTTATAATAAAGACACCCCGACGCAGACGAGCCAAGAAGAAAACGAATCATACGGTGCAAGCCCATTTGCAACTGGAAATTGTGCCTTGCGACGAAAAAACTCGACGCACGCCCACCTCTCCGCGCCGGCGACGCCAGACCCGACGGCCGCGTGTCCGTGACTTACCTCGCGTGACTCGCACGAGCGATCCTTGAAGTTTCGACGAGCGACGAGCGCGACAAACGACTTTTTTTTTTTTCTTCTGCAACAACAACAAGGAAACGGCATCTATTGTATTTCATTTACTATCAAAGTCCAAGACTACTAGTCTCTTCTGCTTTTTTTCAATCAATAATAATCAATCGGCTTCTTTTCCTTTTATTACACCACATTGTCAGTCAGTCAAGATGATCATTCCTTATAATAGCAACAACTATCCAGCGACGCGAGTATTATTCTCGGCCAATCAGCCCATCATGCCGATGATGTCGTCGCAACGCATCCACGATCTAGAAGAAGACGACGATGACGATGTAATATTTTACAGCGCGAATTAGATGAATTCGACCAATTGTTTCTCGATTTCGATCCGGACGAAAATGATACGGATGAAAACGCCAATTTGGAGGAGCTCTTGCAGCTATTGGTCACCGACGATGACGAAGAGAATAAGGATGAAGATGAAGACGATGATATCCTTACAACCGAATCGAGTACAACCCGCAGGACGAACGTACCACAACTCGGATTCCAGTTCCTTGAACAAGCTTTGTCGGAAGGAGTCGTCCCCGTCAGTGCCGGCGTCGGAGACGATCAATTGCCGGGTGATTATGGATTCGATCCTTGAAACTGTCGACCCGCGATACGATTGGACACGTGCAGCGTTTCTTGTGGGGCTTGCCTGCTTCGATTGAGAAGCGACCGGCAGCACTGATATTGCGTGATTACCGCGAAGCCGAAATTCGGCACGGCCGATTGGCCATGCTGGCGGCTGTCTTTTGGCCCTTTCAGGAAATGCTCGATCGGTTTGTTTTATTGGATTATGGTCGGCCACTGTTTCAAGCTACCGTCACATTGCCTTATTTTCCACTCGTCATGACAGGAATCATGCTGCTGTTGGGGTATTTGGATATTTATTCCCAAGCCGTCAAGGATTCACAAACAGGAGAAGCTTTCTTGCCCGCAGATTGTTTTGGGATCCTTTGAGCATATTGCAGGGTGGAAATGATCGCATGAAACGGAATATGCAAGAGCGAGAGTTATTGGTGCGTAATTCTGTATTGCTTTGTTAGGTTGGAAGTCTTGCTGTTTTCTCAGTCTCTCACACCCTTTATAAACATATTATTTCAACAAAACAGAACGGCCGCATCGCCATGTTTGGTTTTGCTATTTACGTGTGGGAAGAGTCTATTACGCAAATGCCTCTGATTGATATTCCAGGGAATGATTTGCTGCTAGAACCGGCCTATCAAGTGCCCTTTATTCAAAAGTGGCTGGACAATCAGTTTTGGGTGGGAATTTGTGGAATTGATGATGACGTTGATGAGAAGAAGAATACGTTTGTATATAATTCATTAAGAAATACTTCTTGCTTTCATATGCTTGGGGCTTGCCTACAAATAGATAACGATAGATAACGCGCAACTAGAATCCTCTTGATCTCGTCGTAATCATTGGCATTCCTCCACAACCTATCATTCACCACTCGAGTCTCATCCATTCAATAATTAAAAAGTGCAAACAATTATTCTTAATAATTAATTTACTGTTCACTTTGAGCGGCCGCTTCCGCATCGGCCATTTTCTTGGCTTCCCGAGCCGCCTTGCGCTCCAAACGTGCCTTGGCACGAGCCTTCTTGGCCACAGCCTGCTCTTCCAACGACTTTTCTTGGGTCTTTTGCGATTTCATGTCGTGAATGGTCTCAATCAAGACAGTCTTATTCTTGAACATGTTACCCTTGGCGAGCATGTAAAGCGAGTGGTAAATGTGCTTGTCAATTTTCTTGGCATCGCGCATCTTCTTGAGCAAACGACGCAAGACACGTTGACGGCGGATCCACATGACCTTCATCGGCAGACGGGCCTCTCGAGTACCACGACGCTTTCCGACGCCTGCAAGTAAATGAAGAAGAATGGGTTAGATTTTCCTTCATTGCAAGTTGTAGTCACTCCAAATAGTACAAATGTTTTCACTTTTCGGAAAACACTGCGTGGAGGTCGAGTCCCCAAGACCGGTTGTCTGGCCGGTTGCTGCCTTTTTGAAAAGCAACGAGGTTTGTATAGGCCTGCACAAACAGCACTAGCGCATGAAACAAGCACCACTACTACCAGTATACAACAGGCACGGGCAAGACGAAATACAACATGGCACGACGATTAAAAAAAAACACGCAAAATCGGACTCACCCGTGTGTCGACCTTTGCGCTTGGCCTCGTTACGAAGTTGCACACGAGCACGACTGTGCACGACACTCGGCTTCTTCATGATCAAACCATCCTTGTACAACTTCTTGACGCTGCGTCGTGAGTTGGCGTTGCTAATTTCATTGATTTCATTGGGGTCCAACCAGACCTTCTTGGCTCCGACCTTGAGGACATCGGCGGCCAATCGTTTTGTAATTTTAGGGCTGTAGAATGAAGGAAATAGAGAGTGATATAATAGAAAGGAAGCAGAATGTGAGAAAGCGCCGTTGCATGAGATTGCAAAAGCAAAACGAAGAGAACAAGAATAAATAAATTGTCAACAGAGACTCCTTTTTGTTTGGAACGATATGATTGCAGCGTCAAAGAACTATTTTGCTTCCTCCTTTTCCATGAACATCTCCTTCTTGAAAACTGTCCTTTCTTACAACACAACAAACGACACTACAAAATGCTCTCTTGAAGCTTTATCTTTGCTCTCTCTCTCTCGCACTTTTCGTTTGCCCGCATTCATTTCCAAACAATTCCTATTTTCTAATTCAACTAACTCAATCATTGAATTGACTTACACGGCATTGTTATCTATTTTAAAATAATCGAATAGATGAATAACGACAATAACAAAAAAGTCCTTGTTGCTGTTCAACACTGTGCTGTTGGCTTGCCGCAGCAGCAACGAGCCAATTCTTTAGTAACGCGGTAACTTAGGAACGGGTGGAGGACAGACTCTGAGAAGAGACAATCTCTATCTTTCAGTCACGGTCCGACTTTGCACAACGGTGCGACATTGATGTTGCAATCCTTCAAACGTTCGCATTCGGCACTCGCTCGCTGCTGCGGCGGCCGGTGCAAAATTAAAAAAGTCATCGCGTTGCGTTCGTTGCAACAGTTGATAATTGTTTTATTTCTTTTATTTCATTACTTTTTTCAACAACAATGGTCCGCGTTTGGTACGAACCTCCTCCGTACGGTCCTGGTACCGATTTGAATCGTAGTCCGTACGGAACACAAGGCGGTGGCTTGTTTGGCAAGTTCACGTTGGAGAAGATTTCGCGCATGCGTCAAGGACCTCTCATGGTGGGCGGTGTGCTCTTTTCGTTGGTGATTTGTTATCTTCCGGTTGGTACGTGTTTTGTGAAAAGAAATGAATATGTATTTTATTGCTTCAAAAGAAGAGAAGATGTTTCTATTTCAACGCAATCACGTTGCTGCGGGCGTTTGCGTATAGACAGACAGACCTTGCACTCACTATGTGTGCTTTCTCTTTCCTCTATAACAGCCAACCAGAAACTTCCTTTACCATGGACCCGGAATACCAAGCGGCGACTCGTGCTTACATGCGTTATCACAACATGAATCCCATCTTTGGTATCAGCAGTCAACGACAGCGTAACATTGATGGATAAGTCAGTTCGTTAGGAGTCGAGTGAGGTAATGGTAATGCTCGACGCACACACACACACACGTCTAGTAGACAATCCAGTTTATAGTATTACAAAATCTGGTTTGTTCTATCATGTCTCTATTGTTGCAACAGAGTTACTAAAACATCGGTATTGCGAGATAGCAACCACCATGTGCGCAGCAAGTATTCTTGTCGTGTTTTCTTGTTGTTCGTTGCGAGTTGACTGCAACAACAACAACCTAGCAAGGCCTGTCCAAACAAACTGGCCCTATCATTCGATACTACTTGACACAATCGTAGTGTGCCATTGTGAAATTGATTCATTCGCAATTGCGGCACGACCATGCGTTCAAACGTTCGATTGTGATAATCGCCCTCGTACGAAATGACAACCGCACGGTTCGTCTCCAAAATGCGCGACAAGGCACGAAACATGCGGGCAGCATCGTGACACACGGAAGATTCGTAGATTAGTACAATGCTTTGTAAAGTTGGGTGGGAAACGACAAGGTCGGCCAAATCATCCCAAAAGCTGGCAATGCCTGTTGATTTGTGAGAGTGTGAGTGAGACAAAACTAGCGCATACAAGCGAATCATCCATCTCTATTACACTCACCATCGTATTTGCGAATAGCCAGTGACATGAGACCGTGATTTTGCGCCAAACCTTCCAAAAGGCCAAAAAAGAAACCACCAATATCATAATAGGGCGACGATCCCAATTCCAAATGTTGCACACGACAGGCCGGTTTCGCAAACGCCAACATGAGATTCGTCCATGCATAGAATGGTACTGTTTTGCGCGAATGGTGCAACCGTCCTTCCCAACCGACCATTTGGTCCAAGACGAGTCGCGTCGGGCCACTGCCGGTTGTGGTGAGCGCCTGTTGCAGACTCACGCCATCGTCGCCGAGGGAGCATTGCGAGAACGAAAGAGTCTCGACGCGGGCGTTGGACAGCAGTGCCGCATCACAAATATCCATTTCCATCAATTCCAGTGTTTGTAGGAGTCGTAATTCTGTATTTGTGTTTAACAATTGCAACAATTGCGACCAAGCCGTGTCGGAGAATGCGTTCTTGTACACGGTCAAGGATCCAAAAAGTGTCGTACGTTGCGCCAAACATTCGACAAAGAGTTGCCCGGCGTCTGGCATACTGCTGATATTGATACTGTTCACTTTCTTTGTCTTGCGCTGGAACGAAAAAGAGGTAGAATGAGATGCACCGGTGCCGGCAGCGACGCAAGACAAGCAATAGTGGCCGGATCCGACAAGGAATCATCATCCCAACAGACACATTGGCGCCGTGTCGAATGCAACGGTAACAATTGTTCCAAAACCTGAAAAGGCAATGCATTGCAATAGACCATTTTCTCGTAATTGTCGTCGGCAAACCCAACAATTGCGTCGCCGTGCTGGTGACACTCTCCCATGAATCATCGACTATCGATACAAACAAACCACGATCGTCATATCGCCGTCGTATCACCACGAATTCGATGCGGCATTTGTTAATCGGTGTGTGCGTATCGTGCGGATCCTGACAAAGTCGTATCACAGATGCATTCAAACGAAACGCGTGGTGCGGTCGACCGCGTAATTTTGTTTGATGAAAGCTCAGCAGTTCATGTAAACTGTTGAATGGCGATTCTGAATGTATAGGCATTATGGGGTGACTACTGGTTCTATCCTTTTGAATTCCATCGTCAGCTTGAATGAATGATTCGAGGAATGCAACAATCGACAAACGAGGTGGTGCCAAAGAACAAAATAATCCAAAAAAATATTCAGAAGATTACGAGAGGCTGTTGAGAAAAGGCCTGCAGAAGCACGTTCCTGTTTTAGTACAGTATTGCATTTTGGATACCGGTTAGCGCGCTATCACCTAATGCCGAAACTGTTTTGGTTGTGATCTAGTACCCAAACTATTTCGGTACTGTAATCGAATAGCGGTCGGCGGTCGGTGACAAAACTGCTTTGGTACTGCGATTTTCGCTCTAATACCGAAAAGTGCCGATCAAACGGGCTCTCCCAACGGGCCGGTCCTCGTAGACCTTCCACGTAATTTTATTCGCCAAATGATACTCCTGTTCACCCGCAACAGCAGCGGGTCGACCCGTGTCGACATTACGCTGCATGTCATTGTTTTTTTTCGTTCTGCAAAACAACATGAATCAACATTCGCACAATTATCACAACAACAATCATCACCATGACGACGACAGCTCCTCGGAAGACCCGCTGATGCACGCGGACGACGAGTCGAGTCACAACAATAATGAAGAAGGACCAATTGACGATTTGGACCGCTGGAACCCCGACGATCCCGCGTATACACCGCCCGAGTTGCACAAGGGCACTCTGCAAATCTTCATGGAAGATGAAATGACTCCCAGCGACGCTCGCTCGTACGTCTACATGTTGGTACAAGCCCAATTCCCCGAATGGAGTGTTGCACGCAAGACTCCGTACTACGAAAATGAATCCAAAGAAATGAAAGACAAGAAACCTCGGGGTCACTACACACTCTTTGTTGGGAAACGCATTTTGGTGCAAGAAATCAAACGACGTGACAGTAGGTTGGGGCGCAACAAGAAGAACAAGTCGTTTTCCATGTTGTTTGAAGAATTGATGCAATTGCCGTTGCAGGATCCCCGCGATGTGCTGTATGTCAAATATCGCGAGCGAGAATTGCGTTCGATTGTGGGGGCGTTCGTGCAGCGGAGAATGGAGTTTGAACAACAAAAGGCGGCTGGAGTAGTGACGGCTGGTAATCGTCGAGTGCAGACGGATGGCGAAGGAAATACAACGACGACTAACGCGGCAGCAAACGAGAGTAATGCAACTCCACGAGGATCCCTAGCACCGGCCAACCGGAGAAATGTGAGCTCCGTAATAGCCACACAAGTCACGGTTGGTATTCCGCCTCCACGGCGCATGCAGGATCCACTCCAGAGCAGCAATTACAATGCGAGTACACTGGAACAGCTCTTGGTGGAAGTCCGTCAATTGAGTCAGGCCGTGACACAGATTGCGGAAACCATGGCGGCGCCTCGCGTGTCCCAAACACAAATTCACAAAGAATTGACGGCGCTGCAAAAGAAAAGAGGGAACTCCAAATTGTGTGTGCACGAGAACCGGATCCTGGAGTGAAACGAACTTTATTTCGATTGGTCGAAGAAATGGAAGAAGAGATTGTGGAACTCAAGAAGCGGCAGCGGGTGGATGCAGCGGAGTAACGGGGACTATGTTTGGAGGCAAGCATGCCGTCCATTTTCGCGTTATTTTGAAAACATGCTGCTCGTCATTCCAGCGAATGCGCAACGACAGCGCAGTCGGAGGCAAATGCGCACTGGAACTACGACTGCTGGTGTTTGCTTATTCCTGTTATTAGTGTTTACTACTATCAGTTTGATCAAAAGGAAAAGAAGGCCGTAGCTGTCTAATGAATAGCAAAACCGTTGTGTGCACACGCCGGTTGGCCTTCGAGTCGTTGATAATCAAAAGCGATTCATTCCTAGTTCTGAGTACCGTTGCGAGACGAGCGTGGTTTTGGCAAACTTTATTTGTTTCGATCCGCCGCGCTGCTTTTTTTTTGCCTCTCCGTGACAACAAACAAGAACAACGCTGTCTCGTTTCTAACTTTCATTAAGAAAGAAGACAGATATCAACAACCATTATGCAACAATTCCCAGTCGATGATCTACATATTTGGAATCCAGAAAATCCTTCTCATGAGCCTCCTACGCAGCAATCCAAAAGGAAACTACAAAAGTTTCTTGAAGATCAACGAAACAATTGCGGAAATTGCCTACAACATAATTACATGATGATACAATCCAAATTTCCCGAATGGAATATTACCCGAAAAAGTCCGTACGTGGAATTCGAGGCTATGGAGAAGGAGGAAAAGGAGACTTTGGGAAAGCCGATTGCATTCAAAGTCACTCGAAACATGCAGCGGCTGTCCCGATCCTGCGTCCGTTAATGCCGAAGCGGTCAAGGAAATCCAATCGACTGACGACAAGAACGAGGGTAGTAGCACGACTCTGGAGACGCTCATGGTCGAAGTAGGAAATCTTAGGCAGGTGATGGCTGACTTTCAGTCTCAAACAAAAGACGAAGACGTACGAAAAGAAATCTCTGCTTTGAAAAAGGAGCTGAGGAGCGACAACTAGCGTGTTTGAAAGAGCTAGACCCGGCGGTGAAAGAAACGCTGAATGCCTTTATTGAAGAAATCAAGGAAGAAATTGCGGAGCTCACAAGAAAGAGACAGCGATTGGAGTGATCGATTTCTGGCTAATGGTTGCCTTGCACGTGAATCGTGCTGCGCTCGAATTACGACCAAGGAGATAAGTGCGCGATAAAGAGTCGAAAGTACATAGAATGTGCAAATGGATATCTATTAATGTATTTGTTTTTGTCACAGAGCACTCGAATGATATATAGCATTATGTAGCTGTATAATATATCCTCTAACAAGTTCGCGCCCGTTTGTTGGATAGACTGTCCTTCTCCTCCTCATTATAAACACTTCCGATGGAGGGCACGAGCAGATCGGCATGACCTGCTATCAATAGAGACAGCTTTCGAAAATCGGATTGACTTGCAACGGCAGACTTACCAATCAATGCCAGTCGATAGTCTAGATCGTCCAGTTGACCAAGCTTTTCAACTTGCCGGGAGAATCGATTGATTTTCTGCAGTCGCTCAATCGGATCGTCGTCGCCAAATTTTCTCTTGTAGCGACACAGCGGCACGTCAACTTCAATGTTGCGATTGGTTTTCATCATATCGGTCAACGGCTTGAGGGCTGCTGCTGGGAAATCCTGAGGAATACCCTCCAACATATTGTCAACTTGAAAGAATTGCAACGTCGGATGATTAGAGACCGCCGCCATGAGACATTGCCAGGCATCCGGCGAAAATTGAAAACGTCGCCGGCACAGAGCCGCTGTAGCTTCGCATTACGATGTACCATTTCGAGCACACCCATCATCACCGGAATCGCCCATTTGGTACTTACATTTGCCAATCGAAACTCCGACAGTTGACAGTTCGCAATGGCACAGGCCAACACATACCAAGAAGGTCCAGGAAGCGAATCCAATCCATTCCATGTGAGTCCTTCGGAAACACAGCCACAATGAATGATCTCGGCAATGGTCTCAATGCCCGCTCCCTGGTGCCCAAATGTGCAATTACTGAGACATAACGTCTTGAGAGGCACACTCGACATGTCACCGAATCCATTTTCTTTCGAAATGTCAATCTCTTCCAAGCAGAGCGCGTCAATCAGATTACCCGACGAGACAATGTTCCAAAACTTTCGATTTGTCGCTGCCAATTAGTGGTTCGGGCAAAAGGGAGGTCTTGGACGAAAGCGAGCGATTGAATCGGAACAGTGCGCTGCTGCAAGGCGTCATTAAAGGCGCAGTGAGCTTTTGCATCCGTAGCTTCGTTGGTCAAAAATTCGCAGCTGCTGAGTTTCATGTGCAAGGGTAGATCGACTTCCACAAGTGCGACTGATTGCGATTCATCCAAAGCAAAGTTGTGAATGTGCAACTCTCTGTCGATGTTGTTGAAAAAGATTGCATTGACCTGATCGGGTGAACATGGAAAGAGGTCCTTCGTTCCTTCGTCCTCGAGCATGGAAGTCACCGAGACACTGGTGAATCCGCACGCATCAGGGACAGTGAGGAGGTGAGCGACGGTTTCACGCTCCACGGTGAGAGACTTGGCGTACACATGCCAATACGAAAAGCGCTCGCAACGCTCATCCGACCATTCGACTTCCATGGTAGGACAAAGATATCCGTCGATGTGAACCGACGATCCGAACTGCGAGACATTGGAAAGAAACGCCTCTCGTTGAGGCAACCACACAAGGCCTTCGGTGTCCTCGCATGGGCTCAAAATGAGTTCCAAATCTTGTAAATTTTGAATCTCCACTGTGAGCTGCTTTTCTTCAAAATCGGAAAGACGCTGATGGTCCGGAATATCCAAAATCATCATCTTTTGTCAGCTCTCTTTGGGGGCAGTCAAATGACAAAGTTCCGGGCTGGCGTCGGGAAGAAAGGCGCACACGTTATTTTTTGTGAGCTCTTGCCAAGTTGATTTGTGCAGTTGTTACTTGCGACGAACCGCGCGTCTTTTCAGCAGCGACGAATCGAGGTTCACGGTTAATAAATACAAGCAGTGTCAGCAGATGCGGAAAGGTCCGAGAATTCGCCTGTCCACGTATTTAAGAAACGACAACGCCGCCGCAGTCCGCTACTGTCATTTCGCAGCTCAAAAGGTGTTGATTTGTGAAGTTAAGTTATCTTGAGTATCAATGCGCTTCCGGCTCCGAGTCACCTCCCCATACAAGGCACGAGAAACGACTCGCTGTCGATTATGGCCCACCGCTGTCACTTTTTTCTCCAAGAACAAGGAATGGTTGTTCCAGGGAGTTCGGATTTGTTTCCCATATCCCTTTTCTATATATCTCATGGACACGGAGGCTTTAGGAAGGACTCGAGCTTCGGCTGGTTGAAATCACAGCCCCCGCTGTCACGTTTCGTGCCAACGCGGATTCGCTGTCCGAAATACTCCTTGAATTCGCATCTATTTCTCCACGTTGGCGAGTTCGCATGACTACGGAGCTGCGAACCGTTCATTACCACGACTCCTCGACGATCCAGGACGGCTTGCATTCGGCCGAATTCGTCCGGCGTGTGTCAATTGTCCGCGGAAATGAAAATCGGACGAGTCCAAAGAATATTGAAACGTCAGCGAGACGAGTGTTCGCAAAAGCAAGAGGAGGAGGTCACATCCAAGACATCATTATCGTCGTTCGTTGTGATGAGAAGGAAAACATAAAAAAATAATGAGAACAACCGCACATGCCGATCGAAGGAAGACACGAGGACACGCGTTATTTACGAAACAGCTCGTTCTTTCGTGTCTCTATGTAATTTGTCCGTTACAATGATAGTATGGAGTGGGATACGATTACATAGGCACATTTCAACAAAAATTGTCTATACTTGTATTCTATTCTATGTGTACCACTTTCAACGCACAACGCATAAGAATGATTTCAAACGAGCGTCTTCACCTTTTTGGCATGATTGGAGTGAGTGAGTCGTCGTCCTTATTATGTTGCTTTCCTTTGCTGACAAATAATAAGAAAGGCGTGTTGATTAATAATACTATTTCTTCTTCTCTTTCTGATCCGACGACAAGAAACTCATTACTCAACAATGTTGCGATCCGTTCGTCACAGAAAGTCCCACACGCTTCTACCTCGAAGCGGTGACCGACTCGCGACGAGCAATTCTATTTACAAACACCACCATTCTGCTGCGTCCTCGCGACTGCAACGCGTTCGCTTTTATGCCGTGGCCCTTTCGGCTGCCTTGTGGACGCTCTTGACCATGTACGGACATGCCGCGCATCGTCCGTGGCTCGCCTATCTGCGTCGCCTGTCGTGGCTCGATTTGTCGCGGCGAGCAACGGTGAATCATCATACTGCACGCACAGTGATTCTTTCCGATCATTCGCTCGACTTGTTTCCCGTCGGAAAGCCGTCTTTCAACCAAAATCTGGTCCCGATTCCGCATATACTCGATCCGGATTACAACGATTTGGAGTTTGAGAGTTCGTTTGGAAAATATTCTCACTTTAAACGCATTCCACCGGAAAACGACGCTGATCTCTATCACGATCAACGACGCGAATTTTGCACGAAATTGACGACAAGTACTTGCGTGCGTACTACGATGGATATGAAGATCAACTCGTCGACATGGACGCGGGCGAGTGTCGTTCGGCTGGGTGGCAGTTTGCCATGAAACCCAATTGCAATGTCTTTCACGAATTGGCGTTGGAGTATGCGCCCGAACTGACGGTACAACCGTACTTCGTGGAGTATTTGGCGCATGGGTATTATCGAGAATCCTATCGCTTGCGAAACAAGTACTGGAAGGCGGGTACTCCGAAGAATCACCAGCCTATTCGATATCCGGAATCGGAACAAATGGTCCTGAAACATCTCCGATTTCATGAAGACTTTCCCATTCACATTAAGAATCAACGGGCCGTATTGCGCGAAGCCGTTCTCATGGAAGCACTCAGTATTCGACCGACCTTTGCTAACTTTTATGGCTATTGCTCGACCTCGACCATGTTGCAAGCTGGAAATGACTTTGTGCATCAAGTTGTCCCCAAAAGATTCAAATGGCAAGAGGACGATGGTCGAGCGACGCCACAACAATTGCGCAAACACCCGGATCCATTGAATACTCTAACACCGTCTCTAAAGCTAAAATATGCCATGAGCATGGCCGAAGGTTTGGCCGAATTGCATGGCTATGAAAAGGGTGTGGTGAGTCACGACGACATTTCGTTGGAACAGTGGGTATTGACCGATGACGGCAAATTGGTCCTCAGCGATGTCAACAATGCTATTGTCATGGATTGGAATGAAGCGGACGGTTCCTATTGTCCGTATGAAATTGACTATCCGTACGGTGATTTACGGCCCGCCGAGGCATATTGGGGAATGGGACGGCTACAGAAACGGTGGATTTGTGGGGATACGGTACGCTAGTCTTTAGTTTATTGACGGGTTTATATCCATTTCATGAGAATGCCGATCCGAAGGAGAATCGCAAATTAATTCTAGATGCTCATGTACCAAAATCGATCCCAAATATCAAAATCGATCCTTGATTGAAGAAAGATTGTACAATGTGGTTCAAAAGTGCTTAAGGCCTTTACCCGAAGATCGAATGGATATCTTTTCGGTGGTGGATTATTTGCGTGAAACGGAGCGTGTGGTAGCTGTGCAACAAAAGTGACTGGTTGAAGTGGCCGAACTACACAAATAATGGGAGTTCCAGTAAAAAACATGTATCCGCAGAGGAAACTCGAACCTGATTGACTGTCATTGCCGCTATTCATGCTTTCAATCGCCGATATCGTGCTTATTTGCTACGACGGGTCGCAGCATTCCCCTCAAGCCCAGTCGAATCATTGAGGGTGGCTGAATTTATCAGACCGAACCGAGCTGACTCACAGGCCGTTGATCGGCAAAGCTGTATTGAAATGAATACGAGTATATTTATATAAAACTCCAGCCGATGGTGCTACAACTCGAAATGGTACAATATTGAATCGCTAGGCGACAGGAAGCAAGCACGCGATGTTATACCATGTCGCTGTTTGAAACACAAGCTTTCTGCCCATAGAAACTAATCGATTAGACCCAGCGGAAAGCCCCGCTCTCGCTGTTCCATTTGATTCGATTAGTCATACAAACTCGATTCTTTGTTTTCCTCCAATTCAATTCCCCACTTCATGGCAAACATTTTGCGTCGCAACTTCATTTCCACGCGTCCTTTCCATCGCTTGTTGGGATTGTCCTCTTGTTCACAACAGTCGACCAAATTACAAGCATCGAGCAACAATTCGACGAGTGGTGATTCGATCCGACTGACAGCATCTTCTTGTGTCATGCGCTCAAACATGGCATTCACTTGTTCTGGACTGAATCGTTCGTTCATGAGTGTTTGTGCGACGGTTTCGGCGGAATGCAGCATTTGCGTATCCTCATTGACACGCACGGCTACTAACAATGAGTCGATCCACTGATCGATCTTGTCTTGTTTCTTTTGCAATACCGATTCCTTGTGCTGCCGCAATTGCAGCGTATCTTGTTGTATTTCTTGACGCAGTTGTTCGACTTGTGCTTGCAGCAGTTGTGCTTGCGAAAGTGCACTCGAAGACGACGAAGATCGAGTAGCGTCTTCTTTTTTATCTGCATCATCATTGTTGTCGTCATTTGCTAAAAACAAAGAAGCACGGAAGTGAAATGGCCGTACTGATCTGTGTATCGTCAATAAGAACCCAAACGCAAAAGCCATTTGAACGACAATTATAGACAAGAAAAGTGTGTCCCTGCAGCGCATATTTTTACACCTCTCTATGTTCCTTTTGCGATTAAATCATGACATAAAAAAACTTGCATTGCTGTTGTTCTTGTTCTCGACCGAATGAATCATTATTTGGAGTCGTCGTCGATCTTTTCCTTTTCGATCATCGGGATCTTTTTTCGAATTTTCGTGACCCTGAAATTGTGAGTCAGTCCGTCCCGATGAGTACCGTTCCGATAGAAACTCTTACTGGGAGGATACGTTTCGGCTCACTCTACTAGATCTTGTATTTCCATAAGATCTATACAATAATAAGGCAACTAATTCGATTCAAGACAAGTTAGTATAAGTTAAGTGCTTCTTTGTGACAAGCTCACATTTACATCCGCAAAAATCTACCTACTTTTTAAATTTTAGTTCGATGCTGTGTAAACTTCCTTTTCATTCGTTCGAATTGCGACTCGCAGGATTCAAGACTTCCATAGTATACTGTTCTCTTCTTCTTTTCATTCCACACCTCAACAGCACTTGTCATTATTTTGACTGACACTACTGCTCACACTATGTCTTAGATCAATCGGTGGCACTTTGGGGGGCACAAAGAGTTGCGGTTGCGTCCGACGCTTGTGATCTCCATACTGCAAGGCCAGTCGCGCCAATTCTTCAAAGGCTTCTTCGACATTCAATGCCGTCTTGGCCGATGTTTCGACAAAATACAAGGGCCGATTGCCTCCGACACGCATACACCACTCTTCGGCGCGCTGTGCCGGAACGAGTCGTTCTTTTGCTTGTCATTTTATTGCCAATGACGACAAACGGAAACGGTACTTCTTGCAAGGCCGGAATGGAAACACCAAGTTGTTGCAAAATTCCGTCCTCCAGTGCTCCAAATGGTCCAACGATGCAGGATCCGTAATATCGTACACCAAAAGCGCAGCATCCGCTCCGCGGTAAAAGGCCACACCCAAACTTTGAAACCGCTCTTGTCCAGCCGTATCCCACAATTGCAATTGCACCACGTGACGTTGTCCTACCCCATCCGTCACAACAACTTGTTTGGTCATGAAATCGGCACCAATCGTGGCCTTGTATTGGCCGGTAAAGGCGCCGGTCGAGTAGCGATTCAATAGAGAAGTCTTTCCGACTCTAGTAAAAGAATGAGAGAATTAGAATTAATTAGTGAGAATAATTATGGCAAGAGAATGTAAGAATAAGGACGAGGGGTGATTCTATACAAACAAGCAAGCAAGCAAACAAATGAAGAAATGAAGAAATATTAATACGCCTCCTCAGTCTCCTTTACTTACCCGCTGTCCCCAAAATGACGACTTTGAGCGTCGTTTTATGCGTAGACATATTCTGCATTCGTTAAAGTATATGTATTTACAAGAAAAAAAGAGAAGAAACAATAAGAATCAAAATGCAAGGGAAACACCAGCAACTTATTTTTGTTAATTGATGATTTTTTTTCGCGGCCGCGCTGTATTCGCTATTCGCAAGAATTTCATCGACTGCACTAAGTTTGGGGTTTCATGTGTTTCAAGTGTTTCAACGAGCCGTTGGGCCTCCCAAGTACACTTGAGTAGATACTCAAGTTTCTCTCAAAATTCCCAAACGGCTTTCTTCCGATGCAACGAAAACGAAAACAACAACACATCGTCCGATGACTACTTCTTCTTCTGGACTCCTTCATTTGATTCTTATTATTGCGCTATTTACTATCGATTCATCCAGCGATTAGTCATTCCAATTCATAATCAGATTCATTCGAGTCGCTTTCGTTTCAGAAATGACCCGACAAACAGCTTTGTTCGTCACAATCAGCTTGTTGCTGACGACTCAATTTTGTTCAGCAGCCCTCTCCGAAGACCAAGGCGGCCTCTTTGATCGACACAATCAAAAGATCTCTGCATTATCACATGGAATCAATATCCCGGATACGTCGGTCCCAAATGTCCGGCTGCGTCACCGCCCGAATGGGGCTGCACGTGCGCCAACACTGCATTTGATTGCAACAATTATCGCAACAGCGCTACTTGCGTCGGGGGCGGTGCCACTGGAACGTGCGTTCGCAAATGGGACGGTACACCCATGTGCGCCAAGCCCTTGTCGGGTGACACGTGCGTACCGTGTACAACATCGGCGCAGTGCGGTGGCTTTCAGGAATGCGTGTACATTGGGGAACGACCGCGACGGGGCGATTGTCGGCAATTTCCGTCCATGATTTGTGGTGGAAATGGATACGGCGTGTGCATGTCGTATCATAATGTGTAGTTGACAAGCGAAATAAAAAAGAAAGTAGAGTGATTCGAAAATGAAAATGAATAGTCTGGGAGATAGGAATGTGTCAAAAGATGATTGATAGTGGGGATCTTGGGTATTGCTGTTACCTATCTTAGTAATAAAAATATGTATTTAGCTCCATTCCGTTGCCGTGAGTGTGTTTATTGGAATGGAAATTGACGCTGAGCAAGAAAAACGAATCCAGAAACACTCTCTTCCAACAGCATGACTTGCACGAGTTTCGGCTGAAAAATGCAATTTTCATTCGTGCCTTTTTCTCCCGTGGCCATTTGCTTGTCTTGCAATACTCTTTACGAATAAGGGTTCGCAGCAGAAATCCAATGAACGATGCTTTATTATGATTTTGACGCTGACGATAGTCACAATTTCAAGTTCTTTGTGCCCGTCTCTTGTGTTTGCGTTTCCACTTTAACTCGTACTCGGTGACGACCGAAGCGAACGAATGAATGGCGAGGATAGCGCGGCGCGCGCCTCTGGTACCGGTACGTATATTCCTGAACCCTGAACGCCAAGCAAAACGACACATTTTTTTGTTTGAAAGGAGCAGCAACAACGAGGAGGCTGACAGCCTTGCCATTGGGCATTATTTGAGTCATTCGTTCTACAAAACTGATTCAAAATCGATCACATCCCCTTCGCCCAGCGCACATTGTTTCGTGGCGTCCGGATGTGATGATAATGAGAGTCTGCGAGGGTGTTTGAAGTCATCGCAACCGAACCTCGGCATCGATCGGCATTCGTCCGTACCATTTCGAGTTGCGACACGCATGAACACGATTGTAAATGCGAAACCTGTCAACGGCTTCCCAGAGTACACTCTTGTATCAGGGAACGCTTCCCAGACAGCTGTTGCAACCGATCCAAATTGGATCACTGTAGATTATAGTAGAAAACGCACGCAGGCGAAGGAAGCTCCCTCGACAAGCATTCTAAAGTCCTCGCAAGCTAAACAATCGAAATAATCACAATTCGTTCAACAACAGCGAGTTTGTCTAAAAGCTTTTATTAGTCGCAACAATAGCGATTATCTTACTGACCCTGTATTTTGTCAAGATCTGTGTCCGCCTCGTCCTAATTAGTCATTGGGAGTTGAAGGTACGACAGCAGACCCTCAAAATCAGTTGAGAGTCAATTCCTACGAAACAGGATCCCAGTCGGTCACAAGTGGAGTCTATCCATTTGTCTTCGAACTGACTTCGTATCTTCGCAGGTTATGAGCCCTGGCTTACGCCTATTATAACATATGTCAGAGAGTGTTGAAGAGATTGAAAACGCACCGGACGTCAGCGAAGAAAGCGAAGGATTCATTGTCGAGACTCGTTCAAGCGAAACTGAACAATCCGAACCTACCAACAATCCCACTCTTACCGAAAACCCTATTGTTCCTCAGCGCAGATATATCTACGATGAGCGGAACAGAACAACAACCCAGAATGGAGACGGTTCCCCGAAACGAGGAGGAATCGACCAGGATGGAGAAACCGTATGGACGGGCGGGAACCCGACCAACCCAGACCGAGATGGAAAGTCTCAACTGACTTTTCGGAAGAGTCGAAATTGAATACCGTATGTAAAATTCTAACAAAAGAATGCTGCGCACAGATAGCTCTTATCAACAAAGATCGAAAGCAACAACAATAAAAGAACAAGAGGCGAACAGGAAAGCTGTTTGCAAACCAATTCACGTTATTTTTCTTATTCTGGGCTCTACAAACTGAAGGAGGAATGAATCCAACATCACCAATATTGAAGCAAGGATCCACCAATGATCTTCTTCCATATGTACCAGGCTGCCGTAGATTTCAACTAACCTCCCTAATACCTCGTACAACCAATACGACACGTAGGACTTTCTACCAGTAGCTACGTGTGACATTGCGACGTGTCAAGAGAAGAACCTGTGCTCACGCACGAAAATGCCGATGACGTGTTCATCACTTCAACCTGAGTACCGCATGGAAAATTAACACTGCTCCCACGAGTACAATACAATTGTACACAACCATTCGGTCCCACTCACTCATGACCGAGACTATGCACAAATTGTCACTCCCCGTCTTCTCGAAGGCACAACGACCAATCCAAATCAACCAACAACTTCAACAACTTCATTCCTTCAGTTAGCCCACTTTCCTAATCCTAAACATGCAATTCACTCTCACTCAACACAAATATCAACCGTTTCCACAAACTAGTCCTCGATATCAGCCGTATCACCCATCCAGAACAAGAGCGCTTTCAACCTCGGCCAGATCTGAGAATATCCCCAATGCTTGCTGAGAATATCAGCAAGGTTGAACTCGCCAGGAATATGAAAGAAAGTGATCATGCCTGACGCGATAGCTTCACGGACCCGATGGAAAGACAACATCGTGTGCCTCTTGTGAAGCTTGGCGTGTACAGTAGTCGAACTGTTGACTACAGACTCGTTGTCTCCGTACATGATGGCCTTCTCACGAATTGGAACTCCCAAGTAGCGGCGTGTTACGAATGTCAACGATCTGTTCCACACAAGTCCTCGCAGCGACGAACTCGGAGCCATAGGTTGCAGTCTCGACTGTAGCCTGCTTCTTCGAGTACCAATCAATTGGGGTCTTGTTCAGAAAGTGAAGAATACCCGTCACCGACTTCCCAGTAGCCATGCAATGCATCAAATTGGCGTCGACGTAGTGAACAGAAACCACAGGCTTGCCGAGCGGTTCAGGTGCGTCATGTGGAACCACTTCTTTCACGTTGCCGTACACCGACTTGGACCAATCATACTCAAATACCGGAAGGTCGGACAAATCGGGCTCTTCAGTACGGAACCGAATGGCTGCGTTCCGCATCTTGGACACGTAACCAAAGATCCTCTTCACGCGCTCCAAATGACCCTTTCTAGGAGCGGAACGGAAAGAAGACATCGTCATGACGGCAGTCATAATGTCAAAACGCCCAATGCTGATCAACCACTGCAGCGAGCCAATCAGAGACTGGTAATCGCGTGTCTCCTTTTCGTCCAAGAAAGGACTTGTATCAATCTCCGGATGGTCACCCTTTTCCAGCGGTGAAGTCACGTTCTGCTTTGGCGACTCCCCGTACATTCGCTCGTAGTTCGCAATGAGTTTCTCCGTGTATTTCTTTGGAGACATGCACAGAGTACCATCACCGTCCCTGGAGAAGTCCATACCGAGGTGAAAACTGATAGGCCCTGTTCCCTTCAACTTGAATTTGTACTCGCGAACCAATAAATCGGCAAATGACTGCGGATCCTTCATAGCCAGTGCCAGATCGTCCACATACACTGCCACGTATTCGTACACATCTCCGTGGCGACGATACCAAATGTAAGGCTCTGCCTTGCACTGTGAGAAGCCCAACTCTCGCATGACGTCGGCCAGTCTGTCTGCCCACTGGGAACTGCTCGTGCGTAAACCGTAGAGAGCCTTGACTATAAGGAGGATGTGTCCTATCAATTCGCCGAATTCGGGTCCCGCTTCAATGTAGACAAGTTCCGAAGTAAAAGCCTCCAAGTAGGCATTTCCGATGTCTGTCGCCCATAAGAGTAGGTCATTCAACTCTGCAATGAATGTCACAAGTCGGAAGCTGCGCAGGCTAACGACTCCGGAGTACACAGACTCGGTAGGAATTTCCGTCAAATGTCCGTCCGCCACCAGTCGCGCCTTGTGTCGTCCGTCATGCTTCACGTCAAAAACTAGGTGCACGCGAATCTTTTATAACCGACCGGGGCTTCGCGACCGACTTGTGTCCCAAATCTTTGAACGTCTCATACTCTTGAATTTGCAACAGTTCCAATGCCACAGAATCCTTCCACTTGGTGTTCTTGTTCTGTGCGTCCAAACGTAGTGCGTGAGCATAATCGCGAGGATCTCAAAACCGTATTTGTAGCGCGGCGCCGAATTGTAGGAGCGGAGCTTCGATTGATTGACCATGCGCACATACTTCTTGTGTCTCTTTGCAATGGACTTGAACCTTTTCCAACCGGGAACATCAAGAAGGTTGTTCTCCTTAGCATAGATGGCGCAAGTCACTGGATCGTCGGCAGCTATGACATTCATCGGCTCGCTTGTGATCTCCCCGTTCTCCCACTCAATCATCACATTGTAGGAAGAACCCTTGTACTCTGGGTCACCGCTACGGAGAGGTCCTTGGTGCGAGACAATGCGCTTGAACTTCCAAACCGGGGCATCCGCGTCATGATTCAAGTGCTCCATGATCTTGGCATAAGTGAAAACTTCCTCGGCGTCCGATTCACCAACTTTGCACACAAACTTGATTCGTTCCGGTACTCGGTCAACAGAGTCGTCGAAGTCGTCGACGACGTGCGAGATGCGAGCCCGTAGCCGTTCACCGTTTGTGTCGGTATCCATCAGAAACGTGCGGCCAATCAAATCTTCGGTGTCGATAAGCGGTGACGGGGCAGTACTGCGTCGGAATGACCGATAGAAGCATCTGGACCAACTGTGACTGCGTCTCCCCGTAAGTGTACAACAGGAGCAGGGGCCAGACGATCACTCTCCCGTCGGTCTGACCGGCGCGCAAATTCGGATCCGCATCAGTGTACGGACGGACTTGTGACCGAAAAATGACCTTTTCGTGTCCGACGTGAGAACCTTCCAACACAAAGCAGGCCCAACGTGTTCCGAAATACCAACGATATGACCCATGCCTTCAGGTGACTCAGATGGGAAGTCATACTCATGTTGCTTGTAGAGAACACGTTGCCAGAAATAGAAACGAAGGAGTACACTGACATCGGGTGTCGAGCCAGTCAGGACTGTCAACGGAACAGTACGAAGGGTAGCGTTGTATGTGTGATTGAGAAGAAAGCACACATATTGGAGGCAGAGTAGCCACGTAGATGCCGGGGCACCAGTACGGTCCAGAACACGGTTCGTTGTGTTCTTTATCGTCTGAAAACGACGTTCGGCAGGGTTCTGCTGCTGCTGGTGGGGTTCGCTCTGCCAGGTACCAATACAGAAAGTACGAAGGAGGTTCTGAACAGCCTTACTGATTTCGACCTGAGCACGATCGCTGAGAAGGCGCGTGGGTGCTCCCCGTTCACGAATGTTGTCCTCCAGTGTCCGAATAAACTGACTGTCCGTCTTGATGCCGTAAATGTCCGTGACGTAAGTGTCGTGACCAGAAAAGATCACGGCGGACGTAGAGCCGTCATCGATGGCCGGCGTATCCGAGTAGACAATGTCACAGGCAACCGCCTCAGATCGTCGACGAACATTGAGAGCAGGATTCGCAGACTTGAAAGCACGTTTGAGTAGAGTGCCGGTAGGAAGGCGAGCGTACTGGGTTGTGTGCTCAAGCGTCTGCTTTACGAGCTCGGAAGAAATCCAGCCAAAGAAGGGTCGAAGGCGATCGTAGTCGGGAACTTGGCGCTGCACTTCACGGGGTGTAAGCGGGACAATGGCAACAGCCTCGGGAGTGGAGTCTGAGTCCGGAGTACCAGCAGGAGCAGACAACACGCTGTTGTAGACATTGTAGTAGATGCAGTAATCAATCACGGACTCGATGTTGTCATGACCAAATAGTTGGGACCAATCACGAGACGGGTCCTCCGCGAGCCTGGCGTGAATGTAGGCATGGCTAACATCAATAGTAGCAAGCCTTAGGTTTCCTTGTGCATCGAACATTGGTTGCGGGAATGTAGTGTCGAGTCCGTCGCGAACATCGTCAAACCAGTCTTCCGTGTCGTGTTCGTAGTCAAGGACAGACGGGTCCCAGTCGACGTCACCAGTCATAAAGACATGCGGCAACGAATAGGAAGTCGCGTGAGTCCCTGTTGGACATGGAGGGGCAATACATATCCATCAAGCGCCGTGATACACTGCTTGCCACCAACATGAACCGACTTGTCATCCACAATGTTCTTGAAGTGCTCCAAGTGGCCGGATGCA